>KV459354.1:84767-147984 GCA_001662645.1 Pseudogymnoascus sp. 03VT05 | reverse complement strand
AGAAGATGAGAAGATGAGAAGATGCTTTGGATTGATGATAGAGAAAACGAACGGAAAGTAGTGGTCTATTTGTACTTGATGTTCGGACAGCTTCCTGTGTCAAAAAGCCTTGTGATAGAGGCATGTCCAGGAAGCTTCTGTCTTGAAAAGCCTTGAAAGGGGGCAATGTTCAGCTTCCCTTCTCGAAAAGCCTCACGATGGGACATATTTCCACATCGTTTCGCGAAAAGCCTCGCGACAGAAACATGCTTGTTTAACCCCAGGCTTAATTCTAATCCGACGATGGTGATCATTCACATAAGCGATCGGAGTATTATGTTCTCCCCAGCTTCTAGCACTGCCACTGCGACCACACAAATTACACGTGCGCCACATTTTTGCTTAAAATAGAGTTTGATGGGGTAGGATCTACAACGATACCTCGTTCTTTAGGTTAGACCGGTTTAAATCGCCGTTAGTGTCCCTCTAAATAAGCTTGATGCCTATAATGTGTTCTCCCGTCTGACTGACAGATCGGCGCGATCCGTTATACGAAATAACAACCCCCAGCTACGGTTCTAGACCCACAAACCTCCCCCTCTCATACTCTCAACTCTGCGCTGAATAAACAAGAGACACACTGTAAGCCATCCTATTGAGGCGAAGTCTATTGAATAAGCTCGGAAATGAAATCGTCGCCAAGTATGGCATGGCAATGCGCCCTCTTCTGGTTCCAGGTACGGTCGTTTGTGGCAGAAGGGTCGGCCACTTCACACGTGCGGCTGTCGTGAACCTTCTCTTTCCGTACAAACCTTCCCGTTGAGGCGAAGTCTAGAGATGAAGCTGAAAAATGAAATTGCTGCCGAGGATATGGTAAGGCAATCTTCTATCAAACTATGCAGCTATTGATATGAGCGGCGTAGCTTGAGGGTTAAGCTGTAAAATTAAAGTCTTGGAGAGAAGATGGTAAGGCATTTTTTCTGTCTCTTCTGCATTTTCTAACTCATCTTTCTCTTCTATCACTTCTTCATTTACGAGCACAGCTTTTCATGGATGCATTATAAAAAGGTCGCGGCAACCCCATTGGCATCTTTTTTGAACAGTCGCAACCACAATCACATTCACATTCACACTCACAATCACAATCACATTTCCATCTTCCTCATTTCAGCTTTATTATACACCACCACATCGTCTTCGCCTCATCCACAATGAAGCTCATCAGTCTTGTTGCTTGCACTGCGGCATTCCTGTCAACAGGTGCTTTCGCCTACCCCATCACCGGCACAACCGTCAACTGTCGCTCCGGCCCAGGCACGAGCTATGCCGTGAAGAAAACCTACAAGAAGGGCGACAGCGTCACAATCAGCTGCCAGAGCGAGGGGCCCGTCGTCAGCGGAAACAGCATCTGGGACAAGACCACCGACGGCTGCTACGTCGCCGACTACTACGTCAAGACCGGCACCAACGGGTACGTGAAGCCCAAGTGCGGCGGCACTGGCGGCGGCAGCGGCGGCAAGATCCCCGGCCCCGTCACGAACGACTACCCGTACAAGAGCCAGTGCGGCCCCGTCGACAAATGGAAGTACTTCAAGTGCCAATGCACCAGCTTCGTCGCCTGGCGCATCAATGAGCGCCTCGGTATCAACTTCCACAACCAGTATAAGGGCACCAACTGGGGGAATGCGAACAGCTGGGACGAGGCCGCGCGCAAGACTGGCGTCCGCGTTGACAATAAGCCCGTCCCTGGATGTATCGCGCAGAGCAATGCTAGATCTGCTGGTCACGTCGCTTGGGTTACCAAGGTCTCTGGCAATACTGTGACTATCGAGGAGTACAACTTCAACAAGTACAGGGGTTACGGTACGCGCACTGTTCCCAAGGGCACGTTCAACTATATCCATGTGAAGGTCTAGTTTGTTGGAGGCGATGTTGAAGGCTATTGTTCGAGACCATCTTTTAGTGTTAGAGACTTTTCTTACTATTATGTACCTATATAGATCAGATTAAAATATCACGGATTAAACAACATTCAGTTTCATGTGACTATAATTATTTTGCTCAGTTCGGAGATAGAATCGAAAGGCGCCCAGCTGGTTTCTCGTTTATTCACCGAAGCAGCGGCCGGGCACCCTTCCGCGTAATTCCAGACTCAAATCCCGTCTTCACTACTAACCTCTTTTGTGGTGCTATCAACCGCCGGGATGCTAATTCTCTCGAGTCTGTGATCATATGTGGAACATATTTTATTCTCACGTAATTTATATCATAAAAAGGTTGTGCGAAATATAGACGGAATGGGGGTATTGTAAAAAAATCAATCAGATATTTTATTTATTTCACCATAAAATTAATAATTTTTTGTACAAGTTGAAATTAAGTAAATACACGATAGATACGCATTCCTCATCATATCCACAGTCATCATTTTCAACATCTATCCCCATTGACCTCCTTTCCAGCGCCTATAATCACTAAGCTTCTCCCCAGCTTCTATCTTCACTGATCTCTTGTATAGCTTCTATCCTTAGCGACCTCCTCCACAGCATCTATCCTCGCCGATCTCCTTCCCAGCATCTATTCTCACCGAGCTTCTCCTCAGCGCCTATCGCCACCAACCTCCACCTCAGCGTATATCCTCGCTGACCTCCTCGCCAGCATCTATCCTTACGGACCTCCTCCCCAGCCTCTGTCGCTCAAGCTTATAGCATGCGCATTCCCTCCCCAACCTTTCACCCTTCCATCCCCCCCTCCTCATCCTCACTAACCTCCTCCCCAGCCTCAATCGCTCTCTCCCTCCTCTTCGCAGCAGCCTCCCTCTTCCTCTCCAACAACTTCTTCAGCCCCTTCGCCACATTAAACACCCCTCCCGTCCCCGACCCACACGCCGCACAACTCGGATCCTTCCTATACCTCCCCAGCGCACACGCCTCACAGAAGTAGTGCCCGCACCGCGTCACAACCGGATGCTTATACCCCTCGCGACAAATAATACACGCAAACGGCACGCCCTCCAGTTCCGCATCATCGTCTTCCTCCTCCTCTTCTCCTGTGCCCCGTCCCGCCCTGGCGACAGTGGTCCCGCCAATATTCTTCTTCCCCTTCGTCACAGTCTCCCACTCCTTATCCAGCTGCCACCCAGCCTTATAGTCCTCGCGCGCATGCAGGTACTTGCAATTATCGCCAAACCCACAGAACCCCGTCGTCTTGTAGTCCTTACACACATCCGGCGCAAAGTCCGTTACGGTGATGGTGCGGATATTAGTCGGGGCTTTTATAGGCCCGATGTTGCGATTAGGCGCGTCGGGGTTGCGCTGGATGAACGTCGTCTGTTTCTGCGCCGCGAGGCCTTTATAAGTGCCATCTGGAGCTGCGGGGAGGGCGCGCGTGCTGCCTAGGAGCTGCTTGCTGGAGAGAGAGGGCGGGCGCTCGTCGAACCACTCGGTCGTCTTGGTGGCGTCGTTGGCACTGGTGATGCCTGCGCGGGAGGCGGCGTGGGCGGCGGGTGTGATTTCTGTGGTGCTGGAGGCGGTGGGTTTGGAGGATGCGGTGACGGTGCCGGTGTTGCGCTTGCGGCGTTTTATCTTGTGGCCCGCTTCGTCTTCGGAGGAGGAGTAGTCGTCGGAGTCGGAGCCTGCTGGAGGGGGAGTGGCGGGTCGCTTGCGGATGTTGGATTTGTTCTTGTTGGTGCGCTTTTTGAAGAGGGCCACTGGGGCGGGTGCTTCTTCTGCAGCTTTGGGAGGTGAGGTTGGTGCTTCCATGGTGCGTGGTTGAGGGTTGTGGTGGAATTGGGGAGATGTTTCCCTGTGTTGTTCTTGGGATGGCGATGGGATAGCCTCCGAGGCTGAATAAGAGTTCCAGAGCCTTGTGGAACAGTGGATCGCTTATGTAATAAAAGTCAGATAAATATTGACCAATCAAACGCGCGGATCGGTAGTTGTATTTTCCGTCCGTTGTTTACATTTTGTATGTATGTAACTCGGTACTTCCGTCCCTAATATACCCCTAGTACCCTACTGTTGTACCAAGTACAACCCTCTTACCCTTCAGGACCCCCATACAATCTACTGTAAACATCAGACGAACTTTTCATTATTTTATATCGCTGCCACTGAATTTTAGTTGGATTTGATGCTGTGCAGCTGTAGAATCATCAGAAAGCGACAGTATTGACATTCTGGCCCTATGAAAAGCCTCTGGATAGTTCTGGAAGGTCTGTCATATCAAGGTCTGATCAAGGTCTCAGTGGGACGCGACCAAGGATATTGAGGATCCTCCCCCCTGGCACCAGCTGAAGCTAACAAGCTAAGAGGATGCTGGTGGAACTGCTACAAACTGGCGAGATTGCGGTATCAATGCATCCAATGCAAGAATTCACGATCGCCCAAACAAACACTGTCGCAGCCAATAGATTTCTGTTTACTCTTCTGACATGAGATGGAGACAACTCGGCCTTATAGTTATGGGTTGGTCGAGTCCTTTTTCGCTGCACTTTTACTCATTACTCCACATAAACATAAAACATGGAACGTGGGGAATCTGTAGAAAAATAGAATTAAAATGTCTTGTGATATAGCTGAGCTGAGCTGTTCGCTGTCTTGTGTCTCTCGCTTCCAATATGTTGTTTCCACCGCCTGCATGTGTAATTGTGTAATGGCAATCTGTCGGCTACTCTCTCGCCCTTGACGCGCTTCTACGACCATCGCTCTGTCCTGTCTGTCTGTGACTCTCCTCATTCACTGACTCAAAAAAACAATCACAGAATCTGAGACGACCACCCGTGAACGAATACTGGGGAAATTAATATAAAACTCTTCCCGCGTCATCCACGCGTTCTGTGTGGTTGGTTGATCTACCGCCGGCGACAACAAACGCTACGCCAATATTACATGACCACGGCGATCCCGACTCGCACAAACAACACAGCCCTCACCACAACGACAAACCACGCCCTCGGACTGGTCGTCATTGTGAAGAACGAGACCAATTCGCCAATTAGCAAACGCAACCCATGCACAGCTTCCCGTAGGGCCAGACAGGCAACAAACAAACGCGAGCGATTCCCTTGTGCCTGATCCAGTTTCGGGGAGGCACAGGAAGCTCCTTTAAAGGACCGGGACCTCCGCCGGCGACATCATGGCAGCAACCGACGCCGAACAACCATACGCCGACATGGCTGCAGGAGACCCCTTCACGTCGAGCACGAGTCACCGCTACTCCAACTTCGACAATCAGCTCTTCGCGCTCGGCCCAACCACGTCTCCGGAGCAAGCAAAGCGGGCATTGGAGGCACATCTCGCCGAGACCGAACGTAGGATACGGGACGCGTCGAAGCTGGGCACGACGCTCGTTCAGCAGCGAAAGGAACTTGCCGACCGATTGAAGGAGATCGAGAAGCAGCAAGATGAGGGAGAGATCACTCCGGAGCTGAGGCAGAAGTTGGTGGACATCGAGAAGGAGTACAATGAGGTTGGCCGCGAGAGCGCGCGGGCGTTTCTGCCAAAGTCGAGGGTGTCGAGCAGCGAGATGACTGAATCCCCGTATCCAGTCCAGGGCAAGGTATATGATCTTCCATTCACTCACAATTCACATACTGACCATGTATGAAGCGATCCGTGAGCCCCTCGAAATTCGAAAGCCAAGCTACCGCCTCGCCATCCAAGCTGAGCGTACCCAACCGCAAGCAGAGAAACCAGCCCTCAAACCGAGTTCACGATATCGAATTTGCAACTGAGATCTCTACCTCTCTCTTGTCACAAGTCCGTCACCTACAAGCGCTTCTGGCTGAAAAGGAAGAATCTCTACGAAGTGTGAATACGGAAAAGGCACGGCTGGAGGCAGAGGCCGAGGGATTCAATCAGCGATTACGAGCACTTGACGAAAGCGAACAGCGTTACAAGGACGAGAATTGGAGTCTTGAGACCCAGCTACACGAGCATATCGCAACCGCGAAAGAATCAGCCGATCGCGAGAAGAAGCTCACTCAGAGCCTGAATGCACTTCAAGTTCAGAAGACGACTGCCCAGAAGGACCTTGACGAGATGAAGCTGAGCCACTCCAAACTATCCGAGACCCACGCAGCCGCGGTGAAACATCATGATACCGAGCTTGGAGGACTCAAGCGCAACATGGCCATGGTCGAGAATGAGCGAGGAGCGCTTCAGCGCAAGATCGAAGACTTGACTGGTCAGAACCATGAGCTTGCCATGGCGGTTGCACGCCAGCGTGGTATTGCAGATGAACAAGAGAGCCAGGATGCCACAGACGAAGACTTCGAGACCGCAGATGACAATGTCACACCTGAGCACTCTCCACCACCGTCGCCAACTAAAATGACTCCGCGCCATAGCCATCTTGAGGCGGAAACCCTGAAGAGCTCGCTGCATCACGCACACCGAATGATTCAGAGTCTAAAGGGCAACATTCACCGCGAAAAGACCGAGAAATTGGAGCTTAAGCGGATGCTTCAGGATGCTAGGGACGAACTAGACATTCGCCGCAACGATGCCGCTTTGGGCTCCATAAAGAAAAGTCGCAAGATGGACTCCAAGGAGTTCAAGAAGCCCTCGAAGGGCCAACTTGGCGCTCTCCGCAATAGCAGGAGCGAAATCTCTATGGATGATGCCCAATGGGAGGACCAAGATGGCGAGTCCAGCCCCTCACGCGCTGCTACGGCTCGCGTTGCCTCGATGCCTGGCGGATACGCTGAGTCCAGCGATCAATTCGAGACCAGCAACGAAACTAGCGATGCCTTCGAGACAGCCAACGAGCGCGGCACCGAGACCGACGACTTCCACACTGGCAACGAGGGTAACACCGACAGTGATGAGCTGACCGAGACCGAGAGCGGCGCAAACGTCAGCACCATTCGCGGCCGCCCAGCACCCCTTAACACAGCCGCGAAGCGAAGCTCCTTCCTCAGCACTGCCTCGACTTCAGGTGACGAATACAGCTACGAGGACGTCAGGACACCCGTCCAGTCCCAACCCCAGCGCCTCCGTCTGCGCATGGGCCGCGGATCAAGCCGTCGCGATCGTATCGCCAGCGAAGAGCCATCTCTCGACAGCAGCCCCGCCGCAAGCAACAACGGCACACCCCAACAGCCGGGCCAGAGTCTGTTCGCAGAACTTGGCGACCTTGGGGGCAGCGATGATGAGTCGGCCATGGGCTCCAGCGTTGGTGTCATGACACCTGGACGCAATCGCAGTATCACGCCCGCTGGCACTCCTGGCGGCGCGTCCGCGCGTATGTCCGCGCTCGACATCCCCCCTGTTCCAGCGCTACCAAAGCCAGTTATGGTGGATTCGAGCATGATGACCGACGACTGGGAGCCCGCACCAGCGACGCCCCAGAGCGCCATTCCAATCAGTGCCAGCGGACTCGCAGGCGCCGGGCTTGTGGAGGTCGCGCACCAGTTTACCGACAACCGTTTGTCCGTGATGAGCGACGTCAGCACCCAGGCTGGCGACCTCAGTGAGAGTTTGGCTCAGTTCCCTACACCGCCTACACGTTCCGCGCCTCTTCCGCCATTGAGCATCTCTACCATCCAGGCAGAGGACATGGAGCCCGTTATCCCTGCGCCTGCCACGCCGGTGCAGATGGCGTTCTCATCTATCGGGACGTCGCACACTGAGCCGCTAAGCCCTGTCCTGCACGCGCCTACGCCTGTTAAGCTTGCGTTTGCGCCGATTGTGGGAACTGAGACTGAGCCCATTGAGAGGCCGGCTACCGCTGTGAAGATGGAGTTTTCGGGCATTGAGGCTGTGGCTATGGAGCCTGTTAGCCCGGTTCTGCGCCCAGTTACGCCAGTCAAACTTGCATTCGTGCCTATTGATGCTCTGGAGACTGAGCCGATTGACCCTGTGGAAATGGTTGTCATGCCGATTAAGATGGCGTTCTCAAATATTGAAGCTATGGAGACCGAACCCATTAGCCCAGTGGAGCCGGTCGTGGCCCCAGTCGTGGCCCCAATGAACATGGCATTCTCTTCCATTGGAGCTATGGAGACGGAACCTATTAGCCCTGTCGAGAAGGTTGTGGCCCCGATTATCATGGGATTCTCTTCCATTGGCCATGCTGCTACGGAGCCCGAGTCACCTGTGAAGAGGCCAGTGACGCCTGTTGCTTTCGCGTTCTCATCTGTGTCAAATACTGAGACAGAGCCAACCTCTCCCGTCGTCAGACCGGTCACACCACCACGACCAGTGACGCCCGTTGCTTTCGCATTCTCGTCCGTGTCAAACACTGAGACCGAGCCAATTTCTCCCGTCGTCAGACCCGTCACACCACCGCGACCAGTGACGCCTGTTGCTTTCGCGTTCTCATCTGTGTCAAATACCGAGACCGAGCCAATCTCTCCCGTCGTCAGGCCCGTTACACCACCGCGACCAGTTACTCCTATTGCCCTGGCATTCTCCTCAATCACCTCTACGTCAACAGAGCCAATTGATCCCCCGAGCCCAGCACACAATCACCTCTTGCCAGGAGCTCTCGGCGCAGGTGCTCTTGGAGCTGGTGCCCTCGGGTTGGGAGCCCTCATGTCAGATAAATCAGACAAGGAGCTCTCAAACCAGAGCCCTGAGACACCAAAGGGCAAGGGCAACTTCAACGGCTTAATGAGTTGGGCGAAGGCTAAGACTCCCGTCGGCCCCCTTATTGCCGAGGACGAGACCCGCCAGTCGCCTAACCAGTCACCGCTGGCAGAGACGCCAGAGTCGCAACGCCCATTCAAGGAGCTGTCTGTCAACACAAATGAGAGGCCTCCAAGCAAGGCCAAGCCTGACATGAAGAGTTCCACTGCCCAGACCTCACTTACCTCAGATGAGATTGATGACATGCTTTCGAAGAAGAGCGAGCGACAGTACGCCATCCTAAACGAGGACTCCCAGAAGCCAGTCTCGTCCTCTGGAGGCATTCTTCCGCCAACGATCCGAGTTCGAAAGTCCCAGGATAGCATGGGCAGTGTCAGAATTACGCGCCCGAAGGCTTTGGATCTCAGCCTTGACCGTGAGAACCAGCCCAATAGCAGACCTGGCAGCTCCGGTAGCCACCGCCGCTCCATCAGCAGCCAGCACCCCCCACTGCCTCCAAACCACCAACAGGTCATTGCTGCAGCTCAGCGAGTTGGATCTTCGTCCAGTAACCACACGGGCATTATGGGCCCTCCACTCCTACCTGCATCGGCCTATAGGAATTCCAACTCCCAACAGCTCCGCCCAAGGACTCCATCCAGCTCCCACGGCCCAAGTAGCCCCAAGAACGGCACTACGCCCCGTCCAAGATATTCTGGTGGCGCTGAACTGAACCCTTCCATCACTGCTCGCTCGCGCGCCTCGTCAGTGACCTCCTTCGCCTCTGAAGTCGAGAGCCGCTTCAATCTACGCGGTGGCCCTACCGAGATCCCCGGCGTTGCTTCCGGCACTGACCCGCGTATGATCCAGGCGATCACGCAGACCATGATCGGTGACTACCTGTGGAAGTACACCCGCAAGGCCGGCCGTAGCGACATGTCCTCCACGCGTCACCGCCGCTACTTCTGGGTCCACCCATACACGCGCACTCTGTACTGGAGCGACCGTGATCCTTCGACTGCTGGGCGCAGCGAGCTCAAAGCCAAGAGCGTCGCCATCGAAGCCGTCCGCGTCGTCACGGATGATAACCCGATGCCGCCTGGACTGCACCGCAAAAGTCTTGTCATCCTGACGCCGGGACGCTCGGTCAAATTCACGGCGCAGACGGGACACAACCACGAGATCTGGTTCAACGCCCTCTCTTACCTCCTACTGCGCACCGACGATGCTCCTGAGGACACCGCAGATGAAACCCCCGACGCCCTGACAGCCGACGACGTCGATGAGTTCAACCCCGGCTTCCGCTCCTCCCGCCGCGGCGGCGCCGCCTCTCTATCCTCGTACAACAGCCGCGCCACGCGCAACGAGTCACCCGCCATCCCCGAGCGCCCAACACTAAACAACACCCCGTACAATGGCACCGCGGCGTCGCGCGGGTCGGTAGTCTCGCGATTGAGCAACTACTGGCGCACGAGCAATGGGGAAGTGTATGGTGCGCGTAGAAGCAGGCAGAGTACTGGCCAGAATAGTATATATGAGGCTAGCGAGGTGCATGATAGTGCTGAGGACGTGCGGGCGATGATTGAGAAGCAGGATCGTGAGAGTGATAGGCTGGAGAATGTGAGGGCGTGCTGTGATGGTGAGTTTGAATCCGTGTTGTAAGGAGAGTGAGTAGTTGCTAATGACTATTGTAGGACTCCATGATGTGGGACACCTCGCACACACTCCTACGAGCTCCGTACGCAACCGCCTCTCGCAGGGAACGCGCAGCTACACGCCCGGCCCTGGCCAGAGACCAGGCGCGACGAGCAGGCAGAGTGTGCAGTAGTGTACCATCACCATTAACAACAGCGGAAAAAATTGAAGCCGGGTGGGGAGATCCGAGAGCGAATACCACGAGGTAGAAACACACACATACCGTCCAGACGGCCACGATGTCACGCAATAACCCACTTAGACCACGCCTTTTCAGGCTTTTCCTTATTACTCGAACCGTTTTTTTGTCTTATTTAGCTTGATTTTTATCCTGCGAGACTCTCATTTATTTTACTTGTGGGAAAGCGTGCGTGCGTGCGTGGGATGGAATGGAATATGGCGCTAGTACGTCGGCGAGAGATTGCGGGGGTCGTCATGGATGCTGCTGATGCATCGCACTTTTGTACACCTTTTTCTTTTTTTGCGTGTGAAGCTGGAGCGCGGTAATGGTGGGAGTGGTGGATGCAACGTGTACGCTTTTTCTTGATTGAGGGGTTGCGGATACCAGGACATGAAATTGTTGTGCGCTGAGAGGCTATCTATTTTCCCCTCTTGGCGGCGGGATGGGACGGTGGGGGAGGGTATGGGGAACAGGGGTCCCGAGATAATTCGGGGGAATGTGGGATGGGGCTCCTGGGGAAAGGGGGCATGGGGATGGGTTGTAGTATGTAAACTTCGAGATTGTGTGATGATGAGTTGGCGGTTATGAATTTATGGATTTATGCCTATTTCATCCCTGGACTGTGGTCCCTGTGCTTGGTTTGTGAGCCCAAACAACCGCGTCGAGGAGTTGATAATATCTGCAAGTTCCCTTATCATGCACGCATCGTATTGGTACCATCAAGCCCCATAATTTCGTTTGCTCTAGCATAATTCTATTCTCTACTAATGGATATCTAGGCCTTCAAATCGACAACAACAGATAAAAACTTTTCCAAACAAGTTCTACTCTACTTCTTCTTCGCCGGCGCAACATTGAACTGGAAGTGAACAATATCACCATCCTGTACAACATAAGTCTTCCCCTCCTGCCTATACTTCCCCGCCGCCTTAATCGGCGCCATCGACTTCTCACCATTGCACAGTTCATGGAAGTCCTGGTACGCCACGACCTCAGCCTTGATAAACCCACGCTCAAAGTCGCCGTGGATAACACCAGCTGCCTGCGGAGCGTGTGTTCCCTGCTTGATCGGCCAGCAGCGGATCTCTTTTTCGCCGGCGGTGAAGTAGTACTGCAGGCCGAGCTTGTTGAAACCTAGCAGCGTTGTTAGAGTGGAGTGGGGGGGGGGGGGGGAGGTGGGGATGTATATACCTTCGTTGGTGATCTTTCCGAGGCGGCTCTGGACCTTGATCTCGGCCATGAAGGCCTCGAGTGCGGGCTTGTCGTCGCGGAGGTTCCATAGCTTCTCCTCGAACTCGACGGAGAAGGGGATGATGTCCGTGCCTGCGCCGCCGTGGGCCTTGACCCATTCTGCGATCTTGGGGAGGTACTTGCACTTTTGGCGGAGGTAGTCTTTCATGGTGAGGTTGATGAGGTAGATGACTGGCTTGGTGGTGATGAGGCGGAGCTTGGTATTGTCAGCATTATTCCCGGGGATTGGAGAATGCAGGGCGAACCTTGTCGTTGATCAACTCGATTTCTGGAGTCGTCCACTCTCCATCCCTGACAGGCTTGTCTTGCTCCAAAAGCTATAAGGGGTCAGTAAACTACACACTTCTACGGAGAGACGTCAAACATACCGCCTTAATTTTAGCAGTCGTCTCGTCGAACAGCGGTAGCATCTTGAATTTTCCTCCAGCCTTACGCACGATAGCCTCCTCAGCAACCTTAGCTTTAATAAGAATATCTAAATCCTTCTTACATAGCTCGCTCTGAATGGTATCTGCCAGCATCATCGTCAGTGTCCGATCCCCCCTCATCAAAGGGGCGAATGCTTACCCAAATCACGGACAGGGTCGACGGAGTCATCCACGTGCAGAACCTCATCGTTATCGAACGCCCTATGCAATGGTCAGTCGTCGCTCTATCACTCAATATTCCGCAACGAACGCACCGGACAACGTGATACATCCCATCTACAGCCTGGATGTGACTCAGGAACGCATTTCCCAGTCCAGCTCCCTCACTCGCTCCCTTAATCAACCCAGCAATATCCGTCACCTGAAGGTATGCCGGATACATGCTCGGGGGCTTCCAGACCTTGCATAAGAAGTCCTATCTCACATTAGCCAGGGGCTCAATATTTAGGTCACCTGACCAAAAAGGGTGAAAGGCAAGATACGTCACGTGAAAATGCCGAAAACAGAAAAGGGACGAGTAGAACATACATATCTTGGGTCAGGAACAATACAACGCGCCTCATTCGGCTCAATGGTACAGAATGGGTAATTTTCCGCCGAAGCGCTCTGCTCGGTCATAAGGTTAAACAGCGAACTCTTGCCGACGTTCGGCAGGCCCACACATCCCATCTTGAGGTTGGACTTGACCCGACCGAAGGCGACGACATTATTCGTCGTCGCCTCTGTTGCTTTCTTTGGTGGCATAATGGAGTATAGAGTTATGGTCGAATTTTGAGGGTAGGGTGGATGGGATGGAGGGGAAGTTGTGGGATAGAGGGGTTGTTTTGTCCCTGCCAGGGTCTGGTGCCAAGCATTTTTGTTTATTTTCGCGAGGTTCAAATAGAGTTTTGCGGGATGGCTGACTCGCCCTTCCATCGATGATCAAGATCAACAAGACTTGTCAGGTCTGCTTGGGTTATGGATTTATGCCCAGTGGTTGATTCCATGTACGGCCAAACAATCGTAACTAACATCTTTGAGTTTTCATAAGTAACAGGGCCCAGAATGCATCACCTATCATGCGCGGGATAACTTCGATTTTCACCTTCTCATCCTCTTCGGATTTCGATTCGAGATTAGTGCTAGAAGGTAGCAATAACATACGCATATGTATATTGTAGGATCAACTAATAGCCATAATAAGGCGTTGATAATAGTCTATGTCTCTGTGAATAACCGCTCAGCACTTGTCCCCGGGGCATAAAAAGCTCGTCCCAATCTTGTCAAAGTCCACGCCCATCACAGTCAGCGCTGCATTGATGACTCCGCCTATTCCCTCGCCAGCCATAAATCCAGCTGCAACGGCACTCCCAAATATCGCATATGACTGCGGACTTTTCTTGTTCCAAGCCCATGCCAAAGCAGCTCCAATAAACATCGCTGTCCCATAGACAGTACTTGGCAATAGGAAGGCCAGGCTGATAATCATCATATTTGGATGATATGCCCTCACCCACTCCCAACGCCCAGTCCAAACGCAATGCCGCAATAACACCATAAAAACCCCAAATACTGCGAATAATATGCTGAACCACTTTGACGAAGAAGGGATAACAAAATCCGAGCTTGTTACTGCAATGGCCACAGCTCTCCACGCAGATACTGATGGAGCTGCAAAGGGGCAGGTATCCGGCGATGCGTCAAGGATGCAGGGATAGGCCGTAGCGAACAAGACAAAAATTGATGGAGCTAGGAAGACGGCAACGAATGTACCTATGCTCTGGGCAAACCATTGGAGTTTTGGAGAGGTTCGGAGGAGAAAGCCGACTCGGAAATCCCCAGTAAGGTCTGTTGTCTAGGTGTTAGCCTTTATATTATATTAGAGATTGCATATATCTTCTCACCCGCTGCTTGGTTTGCTCCAATGCTTGCTAGCGCGCCTCCGATGAGGTTTAATCTCTGCGCTTGTTGTAAAGTCCAACCTTGACCACTCGTCGTTGCCCCAAGTATGATCTGGGAAGCTTTTGATGCGGCGGTTAAAGGTGTGATATCTGCCTTTGATTAGAAAAGTTGTTTCAGTAGACAGCTTCTCCTCACCTGTGGCACCCGTAGACTGTATAGCGAGGAAGGAGAAGAAAAACGCCAGAAACAGTGCCAACAAGATTTCGCCTACTGGCATGTTAAACTGGCTTTTCATGACGACGCATGCCATAACCAAAACAAACAGTAATCCAGGCAACCACATCCACGTTGCTACCTGCTCATCTGGTGAAGCAGGGTCGATAGTTTTGTTGTTGTCTTCGTCGTCATACTTTTCCGTAAAAGCCTCACGCCCCTTTCGATTTGTCACTCGTGCCCAGACTTTTAATGTGCCTCTGCACAGAACTTTTCCTGATAGAATAAAGATTCTCCATTGGCAGGCAAGCTCTGATATCAAATTAGTACCCTGTTCATGTGGGAAGATGTCGTACCTTACCAGTGAACGAGACAGCTATCATACACGTAATACCTGGCCATAAGAGCCAATATCTCGGGCTTGGATGACTCGCAGACGCAAACTCACCTGAGAGACTGGAGTATGACATTAATCCATCCCATGCTTGGTTATTAGACACCGCCAGGTGCCCAAATGCAATCCCACTATTAACTAATATTGGGCCAATGATACCCCTAGAAATTCATCAGTGTGCGTCCATAATAGAAGATTTATCAAGAATAAGCTTACCAAGCTAGGACACTGCCGCCAACAAAGGACAAGGAGACATTCAGCCCAACAAGCATACCGGATCCAATGAAGGCAGGGGTCCACTCAATAAACCAGCCCCAACTTTCAAACGTCAATGCAGCCTTGGAGCCACTAATCAGATAGAGCCAGGTAAATGGGTGCCAATCCTATTGAGTATAAGTTAGACGTTATCATCATATGTGCCAGCAGCCAGACTCACCCATAGAATGCCAACCGCAAATTGAGAGAGAACTCGGCAAATCATGGCATACCCGAAACCATATGATAGCGCCCTCATTTTCTGCTTTGCCATATCTGCGCCGTCTACTGCCAAATGAATGCTTCGAATGGTAGTAGCCGTGGCATACGATGACGGGAAAATGAGTTGCAACTCTCGTGCGGCGTGAATAACAAAGAAGCTCCTCACTGACTAAATATTAGCAATCGTGCTATTCCCTCGGCGAACCGCAACATGGCTTTTACATACAAGGTGTTGCGAAAAAGAGGCCGAAATAGGCTCCGATAGCGGTGAGTATCGTTATCCGCCAAAAGTCCTGCAATGGCGTTTGTAGCAGATCCAGCTGGTACATGGCAGGAATAGCGGAGACAAAAACATTGCTGAGTCCACCTGCAGCGGTTGCAACAGTTTGAACAATGTTGTTCTACCAGCCGTCAGCATGATGCCAGATGAGACAACCGAAGTGCGTACCTCTCGTGGCCCAAATTCTCCACCAAGGAGGGGGATTGCACTACAGTATTTAGAAAATGATCTTAATACAGCAAAACCGACAATGGACTGTTGTTCTCTGGGTTAGTATTCATATCCTTTTGGAGGCACCGAAAAGGGTAACCGTACCCCGAAAATATTCGCTCCGGATGTCCATCCTGATTTCAAACCGAGGTAGATATTGGAAGCATTTACAAGCCCACCGCAAAGTAAGCCAACAAGAATAGCTCTAAACGTCAAAATATTTATATCTTCGTCTGGCAAATCATCAAATGCAAGGAACGGGTCAGCGGCTTCAGCCTCGGCACCGTCTCGTACTTCTGGCAAGTCGCTACTAAGCAGCGCCTCGTCGTCAATGGCATCACCCTCCGAGTCGAGTGAAGATCTTGAGTATCTGTCATCATACGAGAGCAGAGGCCTTTTTTATGAGTACCTCGGCAGAATGAGCTTGGGAGACATTATTTCACGTACTCGTTCGTAGCCTTCTCATTCGTAATGCCCTCCTCCTCTTGGGCGTGTGACGAAGCCATGCTTTGACAACCACCCGGCACCTGGTTTCTTCGCGCACAGATTGGTCCTTAGTCCATGAGGCAAGTCGACTTTTTTAAGGAAGCATGCAAGGTAACATTGGTTCGGCGAGCTGACGGGATGACGACGCGAAGACCACGTGAGCCGCGTCACTTGGCACCGCAAGGACTTTTTGAAACACAATGCGTAACAGTTGTAGCCAACACGAAAATGGGTCGAAAAGTCTCTATCGGAATAAATTACCAATGTATGTATGCGTGGAGTATGAGAGATCTGGCCCAGTTGATGATAACGACAGGTTGGGAAGGGTCGTCTGTGGGGCTGTGTGGGTGGGGTTGTTTCTGGTAAGTGCGATAGAGGCCAGCCACATGTCCACGTTATGCAGGGTCATAATAAATTATACTGAATTTGGTCCTCCCTCATCAGTATTTTGTGCCATCACAGATGTTCGATAATATCACCACCATTCCTCTTCAACCACTGTTTCCCAGCCTCGTACAGCCTACCAAGCGCCGGCTCCGTTTTTACAGCCCTATCAAAGAGGCGCTCTTTGTCAATGCACCAATAAAACTGCAACCACGCCAAAACCACAAGGTCCGCATAGCTCACTATCACAAGTCAGTAACTCGTCCCTTTCCTTCTTTGTTTCCTTTTTTGCCAACTTCCCTGCCACTCTCCCATACGTCGATAAAGGAAACAGAACATACCAACGTCACCCATAAAAAACGGCCCATCTGCATTCTCCTCTAATAATGCTCCCAACTCCCTTAGTCCCCCTCTTGCTTCCTCCCACGCCTCCTCCTCTCGCTTTTCCGTCTTCGCTAGCAGCTCAGGGAGCGGTATCCCCTCATCTTCCTCGCGGGTGCGGTCAAAATATTCCTTTGAGCGTGGATTAAGAATGTTGACGCTTACTAGGGGCATCCAAAGCCCGTACAGCGGCGTGAGGTGTTTAGCCTGAATTTTATATACCTTTGCGACGATGGGGGAATCAAGGTGCAGGGATGGCTCAGGATGGAGCTCCTCAAGGCGGGCGGCGATGGTGCGGCTGTGCATGATGAGAGTTGTACCAAGTCGTAGGGCCGGGATGGTGTAGGGCGTATCCGGCGGTGCATTGGGAGGGATTCTGGGGGGTTATCAGTTTTGAGGGGCAGGGAAACAGAACGAGAAGACGCACTCGGGGCTGAATGTCGGTTTGATATCTGGGTACTCGACCCAGACTGTTTTGTAATCGAGGCCCTTGAAGTTGAGTGCCAGGCGGGCTAGGAGGTTAGCTGGTTAGTAGGAAAATGGGGGGAGGAGATGTGGTTACTCTTCCAGGGATTGAAAGACCAGCAGGTGCCTTGCTTGCTGGGGAGGTCGTAGAGAGTGATATCAGACATTATGGAGGTTAATTGATTTTCAGCCTACTATCCAGATGAGTAAAGTTAATAATTATATCTGAGCCCTGATCGAATATATATCGAAGAGAGATGTCTGCTTATTTACCCCGCTTTGTAGCTCTCTGCGCCGTGGAGTATTGGTAGGGCGATTTATTTGTCAGCTCGCTGAGGTTGTTGCCTTACTGAGGCGGACAGATCCCTGCCTCGCTCGGCTTGGCAAAGTGGTTGATCGACAAATGCACAGGTTGCCAATCGCGCAGGCTATTAACATCGTAAATTTCTATAGAACAGCCCACATTCTATTATATGGCGACTCTAAGCCCTTTAGGTCTTTTCCAGCTCTAAATATATCCTCTATTATATGACTCCATTCTCCATTAAACCTTGTAGCTTACGCCGAGCTATCAATAACCTTTGATGACATTTGTCTTGTCGTCGTTCGAGGGGGTATCATCAACCTTGGCTTCTGTCTTATCTTCCGATACCACTGCCGCTGCCGCCTTCTTTTCTCCCACACTTTCCGATACGGCATGTTCGGTAGCCCCAGGGGCCAGCATAGGTGGGTCATCGGGCGTAGTGTCTTCCGCATGGTTTGCTCCGCCAAATAGAATGTCCATGGACTCGAGGGTCTTGCCCTTGGTCTCAGGGATGAAGAAATAGACGAAGAAGGCAAGGACGAGGTTCATTGCGAAGAACATGTACATTGCGTAGCTAATTTTGGTTAGTTGGTTAATCTGCTAGGGAGATGAGAAAACGTACAATCCTTCGTTGGCGAGGAATAGGGGGAAAAGTTGCACTGGAAAGAATGTTAGTCTCTCGTTTAAAACGGAGAAAATGATATTGCCAAGTGGGACTCACGTAAAACTGCGTTGGCAACGTTTTGGGCCTGGGTTGACATAGCCACAGCTTGAGAGCGGACGTTCATCGAGAAGATCTCCGAGGTCCAAACCCAGACAGTTGCGCCCCATGAAGGCTTGACTAGTAGTTTATTAGTAACCCCTTGCATCAATAAACAGCGATGTCTCAACTTACAGAAGAAACCAAAAAGGAACATTATGAAGACAGTGCCAATAGCCACTGGCTGAGCCTTCATTCCTTCCCCAAGATCTGGGGTATTTGTCACGAGTATCGCAACAACCAACATACAAGTAGACATGCCCGCTGCTCCAACAAGTAGTAAGAAGCGTCGACCAAATCTGTCAATGGTAAAGGTTGCAGTGAGAGTAAAAAATATGCCAAGGATCGCGTTGAGAGCGTTTAGGAGCTGGATAGTATCGTTGTCCTTGAATACCTTCTGGAAGATAATGGTGGAGTAGTTGTTTAGCGACCCTTGCCCTGTGCATTGCTGGCCAACGTTCATGAGAATAGCAAGGACTTGACAATGTTAGCTGCTTGGTATATTTCAAATAAAAGTAGTAGAGACATACTCAGTCTTGCGCGCACGCTTGGGTCTTTCCATAGTGGTCCATAACTGCCTGATATACTGTTATTTTGTTCAAAAGCAACTGCCAGCTGTATCTGTTCGATCTCGGCGTCGACTTCCTCTCTAGTATTTCGGATTCTCGTGAGCGCTGCCACTGCCTCCTCGGTCCGATTTTTCTGAACGTACCATCGCGGACTTTCCGGGCAAGCCCAAAGCGATGAGACGATAAAAGCGGGCGCAATCATTTGGCAAAGCATAACAATCTTCCAGTCCCAGTTACCCAGCTGCTCGCTTTTCTTCGAGCAGGCAAAGGCAACTATGAATCCCATCGAGTTTCCCACGCTGAAGAACAGCTGCCAGAAACTCATAACGGCTCCTCGAGTCTTGGCCGGTGTGATCTCGCTGATGTATACTGGGCCCGCGGGGAGCGTGATACCCTGCCCAATACCGACAAGAGCTTTGGCACCGATGAAAGCGCCAATGTTGCGGGGCGAGAATGCGGCGAGGAAGGATGCGACGATAACGAACATGCAGCCGATCATCATGGCCCATCTACGGCCAAGGTAGTTCGAGATCGGGGCAGAGACAAAGAATCCTAGAAGTACGTATTAGTGCCTGCATTTTTTCCCCCTTGGGCAGTGAAAGGTACCTGAGATGACACAGCCAATGGTATACGCTGTGTTCACGGAACCGATAACATTTGGATCCTGCGGATGTTAGAAATAGCAATTGGGCTCTTGGGCTGTATCTTTGGCCATACTGGGTGATGAAAATGCTCTCTCCAGTTTGCTGAGCCTTGCAGGGCATTGAAAGCGGCGGCATCGTATCCATAAAGATTCATACACGATGCTGCTACCATTGAGGTATACCATAGGTACACCGTCTGCTTGGAAACTCCCATGATGATGGTTTTGAGAATTTATCGCTTCCCAATACAGGTTGTCTCCTCGGACGGGCACGCCAAGCTAGGCAATTACAAGCAAAAGGGATATCAACGCGATCAATTGAGACTTTCAAGGTGGGAATAACGGCTCTTGCGAAGATACAGGAAGGAACCCGGGAGTCGAGTTTACTTTTTTAACGCGTCGCATCTCGTCGTCCATGGTCATTATACTGTATAGCAAGATCAAGACGACGGAACAATTAAGACCGGAAAACCCAAGATGCCAGTGGCTATTCGATGGTTGCTTACAAACGAGAACAAACTTGACACATTTTTTGACGTTGGCAGCGGCGAGAGTGGAGAAGAGTGGAGATGAGTTGGGGTCAAGGTTGGGGGTCGGCGTGAAAGGGGCTAACTTCGCACGTCTTTTGGTAGTTGGTAAGCAGCCGCCAAGCGCGACAAGACATCGCCAATGTTGGCAACACATAAAACTGGATCGCCCGGCAGTCTTCAGCGGTCTCATTGATGGAAACAGCTTTATGGATCCACCAGCATTTGTTGATGTTTATTTGCTTGATTACGAAGCATCTAAAAGGCGACAGGTCCTTTGGTTCACAGTTGGATCATTCATGGCCAGTTAGCATCATCGAATGTCCACGTTTGAAACTTCCTCTCTCCCATTTTCCCTCCATTCCTCAGTGTGATTGATGCAGCATAATAGGAAGACAACGAGATCACTTCCGCATACGACTAACCGCACCATAAAACTCAATAAACTTCGGATTCTGTCCGCTCCGCCATACGAAGTACACAAACTCTATATCGTTATACTAGTAGCTCCAATCGTGGTAATAGGCATAGTGTATGATGCAGGTGCCCTTGCCTCCCGAAGTGTGATTGATCGTAGGGCGAACCGGGCATAATTAGGGTAAGGCGGGAGCAGGGGGAGCAGCTATTGCATCAAACTAGCAGGCGCACCACTACACAAGCCACTCGATAGACTGTCACTCATGAAGCTGGCGTGGGTCCTAGTCGGCTTCTGTTTTCATCCTTCAAGCCGCACTCTCACATGTGTTGCATCC
The DNA here is from genome assembly GCA_001662645.1 of Pseudogymnoascus sp. 03VT05. Taxonomy (NCBI): domain Eukaryota; kingdom Fungi; phylum Ascomycota; class Leotiomycetes; order Thelebolales; family Thelebolaceae; genus Pseudogymnoascus; species Pseudogymnoascus sp. 03VT05. The sequence goes on along the minus strand of KV459354.1, from coordinate 127,154 downwards.
CCAGGAATATAATACTATATCACGGTGATGTGTATTTTACTCCACCGCGCCCTATCGCCTTGCTATGTACTTCCCTCACGTACTATGTACGTATCCAACCTACTCACATATGTACTCTATATACAGTTTCTCGCATGCCTCCTCCCTACATTACTGCCTTACCACTTCAGCGCCGCCTTAATAGCCGCAGCTAGGATGGGAGCTTCTGCTGCGTGGGTAGCGGCATTAGGATGATAGTCGCAGCCAACGTCTGATCCCTGCGTGGGCCAGTCAACTAGCTGAACCTTCCCTCCGAGCTGGGTAATGGCGGCCTTAACAGCGTTTGTTAAAGTGGTATGCTGCGCATCTGCTGCCGTGGGATAGCCGTCGCTGAGCATCGGGGAGGTCATCAGGAAGTAGTTGGCACCCGGATAGTGCGTCTGAATGCTCTTGACAAACCCGACCATGCCGGCTGTGAATGCAGTGGCGTTAATGGGATCCCGAGTGCCCAGGTAATTAAAGTCGTTGGTGCCGAGGTTGATAACAATCGCGTCTGGGGCAGATTCGGCAGGGAACGTGTAGCTATTGTCGGCATCGTTGGCGCCGTAGCGGGTATAAATCATTGGCATTATGATGGGATCATCACTGCCGATATTGCGCGTAAGGCCCTTCCCACTCCAGGCAACGACGCTATAGTCTGCTCCGAGCTGCTCGGCGGCAAGAGCGCCGTAGGTCTTTGGATTGTTTTCAACAGCTGCGGTGTTCGTACAAGGGTTTGTACCATCGAGACCGTACCCGACTGAGATTGAGTCGCCAATGATCTCAATCCGCCGAGTCGGGGCCACATCCGCGCCGATAGTGCCGTCAGTGGTGACACCTCCAATAACGATGGTGCCGTAGAGGGACTCGGAGCGTTTTCGGAGGACAACGACATGTTTGCCATTCGACAATCCAGCTGGAGTGGAAATCGAAGTACCTGCAACGTTTGAGATGACTGTTGGCTCTCCGCCATCGATGATCAAGTCCACGCTGTTCGCGCCAGTCACGGACGTGAGTTGAATTGAGGCCGACGATCCTGTAAAGGTGAACGATATACCGGTGCCTGGCCAGGTCAACTCCTTGGTCGCTGGATTGACACGTCCGAGGAATCGAAAGGCGCCTGTTGAGCCACCCGTAGGGGTTGATCCCGGGGCCGTTGTTGTCGTCGGCACCGCGACATTACCACCGCCAACTTGGCATTGGGAGTACCAGTCGTTTACAAACACGCAGGTATTCCCAGCAACACAAACGGTGGGGCCGGTGAAACCTGTACCCCCACATTGACCCCAGACCGGTACTTGAGCAGCTGCAACTCCTGCGAGAGCAAGAACAGACAATGAAGACTTCATGATGAAAAGTTGATAAAGGATAATGATAATGATAATCGAGACCAATAGAGCACGAATAATTCAGGCAGAGCGTTTAACGACACGGTCGCAGTGAGGTTCTCGTACACTGTATGAGAAGTCACACTACAGATGCCAACTTCAACAACTCCCAAGGAAACAAGAGCGGGCGATGACCAGTATTATTTAAATACGTCTAACACCATAGCGTGTCCACTCCGGAAACGGTAGTAAATGTCGGATCTTACCTCTCTATATTGATGAGCGCAGCCACTGGAAGGAAAATTCCAGCAACATTTAATAAGTTAATCAATTTAAATAGCCAAGAAAAATAAACACCCTGTGCCAAGTAAAGTACGGCTCTAGAAGCCACCGTTCCGACAACCCCGACAACCCCACGATATCGATATATGCGGGGATGAGCGGGGTAGGGGTGCACACTATATTGAAATAGATAAGCATTTAATTGTATGCCGGTCCGCGTTCACCGACCCAGTACACCCCGGCAGCCTGCTGCGCAGTTCTCCAAAACCTAACATTTTTGGACAGAAAGGGCATTAAAACACTGCTAATAATGAAATCGGTATCTAGATAAGTGAGAAGTGCTGGACTTGGCTGCCAGGGACAGGAATGACGCGTTCGTGTGAATGCGATGCGGATATCGCTCAGGTGACGTAAATACCCTTTCCCGAATGCTATACCGGGAGGGTCTGTTATAAATAGACCAGCCAGATAGATCGATCAGACAAGCAACTGCCTGCCACAGAATCCTCTGTGGGCTAGTGGGGGGTCTTATTGTTGCTGGAGGATTACTACCCACCTTCTCCAAATGGATAAGATATGCACCGGGCTGACTTCAACAGCACTCTCTGGGTTTATGTCTCACATGACGCGGCGTAAATGATCCACTGAAGTCGCCGAGAATCAAGGCTGACGCGAAAGCAATCGATATTTCAAGTATTCAGCCAAAAACGCTTCTCAGCTTACTGCGTCTGTCCGAAGTTACCAGCTAAATAAAGCTTAGCGCTTTAGCTCAGCCCTTCCCGCCATGGCTTTATTATAGAACTGCCCTTCAAGCAGAAGAGATCTTCTGTGCACATAGAAATAATTAGGAGGTAGATAAAGAGAGTGCCTGATGCGGGGCATACTTTTAGAGGATGGGCTGCAGTTGTGGCTGAGTAAGATCCTGTGAATCCTGTCAGACTGACTGGAATTGGGGGCCTAAATCCTCCGTTTCTCTATATAAACCGCTATGTATTCCAGTAGACAGTGAGCAGCTCAGTCAGTCTTATTATACTACAAGTACCAACACACAAGAAACCTGTGAGCCATTTATCCTATCTTTCTTTTCTCGCCGGATGTCCTAACACTCCTTCTGCAGCCTCCATAATCTCAATCGAGCTACTACTATCAACCTTCAAGATGCATTTCACTCTCGCCTCCATCGCTCCGGCCGCAATTATGCTCATGGCAAGCACTGTCCAAGCCTGCGTCAATTTCGGGGCCGTCACCTCCTACAATAATGGCCAGATGGACGGCGGCATAACAGACAACGGTGCCCACACTTGTACCATCAACACAATCCCCGGGTTCTCAGGAGGCACTGCAGACGAGAATGCGTATTGGCCAGCCAGCTGCATCAGTGGCTACAGTGCGACTATAAGAAATAAGGGAGCTGAGATAGCCTATTGCAACCCTACCAACTGCTTCACATTCGCTGCGAACTGCAATTATGACAGCGATGCCATCCGTTGCAATGCCAATGTATTCGGTTGTTAAGTGGGTGCGGGAATGAAGTGGACGCGGAGACTTATTGTGTGGTAGATTTTCTTTCTTTAGCTGTATCTAGAACTATTTAGACATCTGTTCATTGAATATGATTAAATGCGTAATCTTGCCTTATAATAAATCGCTAATTATTAAATTATCCTTCAAGATGTTTCAATATTTTATGGCTCCAAAATAGAAAAATAGAAAAAAAGTAGTTAACTTGGTAAAGTTGAGCAAAATATACTCCCTTCTAGTGTCGTACGCTCTTGTTTACGCTGCCAAGGATACTTGGTGCAGACGGATTGAGGTCCTCAACATCACGACGGAAAGATTTTGGCAATTTTAAAGCAACACATTAGCGGAAGAGAAATGGGAGCACGGAGAAATTACGGTACAAGAGAAGTAAACTACTTCAACGGTGAGAGGCGAACTCTCGGGTGCCATTCTAGAGGATTTCCGGACGCGTCATATTTCCTTTGGCTTTGGCCGCGTTTCACACTTCACACTGTTTCCGCCATGATGGATGGGGAAGCTCTGTCTGTATCACGGGCGAGTTTCAACATTGCCGCCGTTTCGTGAATGGGATCTCCGCCAATATACCCCCTTTGTTTGATATACCACTCTATAGAAGTAATGAGACAACGTTCGATAGAGCGTACTTTTGTCTTCATCCCATCTCTTTCCTACCTCGTTTTCTTAACTCAAAGCTGGCTGGTCTAGTATTCAATTCTTCTGTATCCATTTAATTGTCATATATTCTCGCAGCCCAGGCGGCATCCTTGTGTCATGGTTTTCTTACACTTCTCTGGGTTCCGAGCCCTGTCATTCTTCTTCTTTCTTTCCCTCATCCTTCAATCCGACGCCCTCCCTCGCCGAGGAAGAAAACGGCCAAATAACAACACGGGAGCCGCCACAGGAGCCACAGTAGGAACCGCAGCAGGAGCTACCGCAGGACTCGGCGCAACAGGTGGTGGTACCATTTCCCAGGCCACTGATGGCTCTACAATCCTCGACAAGACCGTAAACATCAAGTAACTCCCCCATATTCCCTTTCTTTGCAGCTCCTAACAACCCACAGCGGTCTTGCTATCCGATACAAGATTAGTGCCCCAGCCTCCCTTTTCACCGCAGCCTCGGGTGTCCCTGGTGGCGCTGCAACGGCTGCAACGGCTGCCACAGCCAACAACGCCACAGCCGGCCAAAACGGACTCAACGTACTACTCCACGGCGACGGCGGGCAATCCTTCGTCGACTTTCCCAACCAAGCCGTTTAAGGCGGGCTCATGGGCGTCGTCGTTCTTGCACCAAACCGAAAAGGCTTCTGGGGCGGTGGCAGCGGGCTCGATCGCACCGACGGCGTCGCACACTCAGCAGCAGTGAACACGCTGATCCAAGAGCAACTCCCACAAGACGTCGCGTTCGACCCGGCCAATGTATTCTTCACCGGTGTCTCCGGTGGCTCGCTAATGCTCTCTGGGTTCTTCATGCCGGCCTTTGGAGCCGCATATAAAACGGGTGTGATGCTGAATTGCGGGGCATTGGCGCCGCAGGTTGCAGTCGTGGATGCGGCCACCCTTGCAGCGTCGACGCGGATCCATTTCCAGAGCACACAGAACGAGCTGGCGTTGTTGCAGCCTGCAATTCCTCAGGCAGTGGCCGCATACGAGACCTTGGCGGCGAATGCGGGATTAAGTGCTGCTGAAGTAGGAGCTCTGCAGACTGTGGATGCGAGCCCTGCGGGGGGACATTGGTAAGTTGCGCTTGGCGAGGACCTAGTGAGAGATAAAGCTAACATGAAATTAGTGAATTCGATGAGCAAGGTTTCGTGTCTGGGATTCAGTTAATGGCTGACAGTTTTGCGGATGTCATGTTGGCCAGCGGGTCAGGGCAGGTGGGAGGGATTGGGAATGTCTTGACGACGGTTGTGGGGAATGAAAATATTAAGTTCGGAACTCCATCGTGATAGGAGATAACTTTGAAGGGAGAAAGATCAGGACCCATTTTAGAGGCAAAATAGCGGGTGGGGTATGTAAATATCAAATGTAACATACAGCAATGGTCTGGGCAGGCCGTTGATACTCTACATATTGTGACTGCCTCCACTGACAGTTGGCACGTGCACCACTAATCTTCCTGTCAAACGACGCACCAAACCGATTGCCAGCTACTTCATGCACAAGGCCTAACATGCAATAACCGTTACATACCACCATAACTTGACTCGAGAGAATCACTTAGCCCGCCCTCCTTTTTAACCGTGGCTGTAAGCATAGCATGCAATGGGAAACTCCTTGCCCAGGTGTTGGTAGTTAGCGGGCAACGAGGGAGAGCCGGGGGAATTCCGGGGTACATGATATATCCGTGATTGGCTCAAAATAAGTAATTCCGTCCCAACCCAAAGTTTAAGAAGATCGTTATAGCCAAAAAGTAGCACGTGCGTTAGCCGCTAGACTTATCCAATTCCAGCCAAGCAACACCAAGCCCTTGGTCTGGCTGGTTGCAGAAGGTGACAAGACCAGAGCACGTTTTCGTTTGTGGAACTCTCTCCTTATCAGCACGGAAAGTGTCTTAGAGCATGGCCCTCTCCGCCAGTAATGGTACTCTCGACGACAATCTACTCCGCAGTTCGTTGGTAAAAAGCCGTCGCACACGTCTGATTTGCGGCTTGCGTCGCAATCTCACAATGCCCAGAAGTGATACCAGTAAAGCATCGGCCTTGGGTTCATTCTTGGTAACTGCCTCTTATGGCGACGAAGATGAAATGAAGTAGTTGTCGTTGGTCGTAAGCCGTCTTTATCGCCGTGAGCACGGCAGCATGTAAGTGTATTTCGTATATCGAGGGGTAAGTCGTGATTCTAGAGCCCACTGAACTGGGTTATAAGACCTTGTGCCTCCCACTACATTGAACTGAGAGGACTTCTACTTTCTGGTAGCATTTGTGTTGTATTACTTGCCATAACCGTGGACATTACGGGTATTATGGCGGCCATGGAAACCAAAAATAGTCTCGAGGTCACGCATGGGACTGAGAAGGCTGCTGCGGCCATCTCTGATACTGACAAGGCCTCCGACGCATCATTCGATGTTGACAAGCATTTTCCCACCGAAGAAGAGTTTGCTACCCTTCCTAGAGTTCCAGGGAGGATTCCTTGGACCGCCTGGACTGTAGCAGCCGTCGAATTTGCTGAGAGATTCTCTTATTATGGCACTACTGCTGTTTGTGAGTTTGATATAGCAATTATCCTCACAAGAACACCAAAGACACTAACGTTATCCTAGTCGTCAACTTCATTCAGAAGGAACTCCCACCGGGATCAACAACGGGTGCTGGCTTCCTCATTAAGCCAGGGTCTGGTGCCTTGGGAATGGGACAGCGTGCTTCCACTGGATTGACTACCTGTAAGCTCAAATGAAAATGCTCTCAAAACAAAACTAATATTGTCCAGTTAACAACTTCTGGTCTTATATTACGCCATTGTTTGGTGCCTATGTTGCTGATCAGTACTTTGGACGTTACCTCACCATTCAATATGCCATCTGTTTTGCACTTGTTGGTCACGTCATTTTGATCATGTCCGCAATTCCACCAGTCATTGTCCACCCAAACGCAGCCATCGCTCTCTTCTCAGTCGGACTTGTGATTATGGGACTTGGAACCGGTGGATTCAAGTCTAACATTTCACCCTTGATTGCTGAGCAATACAAGGATGAGAAAGCCTACGTTAGGGTAAACAAGAAAGGCGCAAAGGAGATTGTGGACCCTGCGACGACGACTGCTCGTATCTACCTCTACTTTTACCTCTTGATCAACATCGGATCTCTTTCTGGTTCGCTCGCCATGGTTTACTCGGAGCATTATGTTGGATTCTGGTTGTCATACCTTCTACCGACTATTGTCTTTTGTCTTTGCCCAGCCATTCTGTTTTACTTCAAGGCAGATTACAACCTGTCTCCCCCGACTGGATCTGTTATGGCCAAAGCATACAAGCTTATTAGGCTGGCATGTAAAGGCAAATGGTCCTGGAACCTGAGTACCACGTAAGTCGCCGTTTTACTCCAGCACTATGAATATCGCTAAGCATTACAGACGAAAGAATTTCAGTGACCCCGACTTCTGGAATAAGGTAAAGCCAAGCAACATTCCTCTTGCTACTCGGCCTGCTTGGATGACCTTCGATGATGAGTGGGTGGATGAAGTCCGCCGTGGATTGTTGGCGTGCAAGGTGTTCCTGTGGTATCCTCTTTACTGTAAGCAACCACCCCGTCTTCTTATAATTATGGCAAGGGTTGGTACTAATGTCTCCACAGGGCTCGCCTACAACCAGATGACTGGCAACTTAGTGTCTCAGGCAAACACTATGAACCTCGGAAAGGTCCCCAACGATATCGTCTCGAAACTGAACCCTATTTTCATTATTATTGTCATTCCTCTCATGGATTTCATTGTTTACCCTGGACTCCGAAAGATGGGTATCAACTTCACGCCCATTAAGAAGATCACTGCCGGTTTCATGCTTGCCTCCCTGGCCATGGTATCCGCCTGCGTGACACAATACTACATCTACAAAATGTCGCCCTGCGGAAATAATATCAACGCCCTATCCAAGACACGAACAGATTGCAACGCCCCCTTCACTGTCTGGATCCAAGTTTTCCCATACGGCCTGATCGGCCTGTCTGAGGTCATGGCCTCAATTACCAAGCTCGAGTACGCATACACCAAAGCCCCCAAGAACATGCGTTCTTCCATCCAAGCGTTTGCTCTCTTCACGAACGCCGTTTCCAGTGCCATTGGCCAGGCTCTTACGGCTTTGAGTGAGGATCCGCTTTTGGTCTGGAATTATGGTAGTGTTGCTGTCATTGCAGCTCTGGGTGGAGTCGGATTCTGGATGACGTTCCGTAACGCAGACAAGGATGAAGATATGCTGAATAACTTGAAGGAAAGTTCATTTGATGGTAGGGGGAATGGCGACGAAGAGGATGTCGTCATTAACGCGGTTGATAGGGTGGAGGAGAAGGGCGATGAGAAGTGGGTCAATGCAAAGGGTGGGGAGAAGACTACACTGTGATATGGGTGACAATTATTCTCGAATTTGGGCATATTTCAGTACAATATTACTATTTGACTCATGTGCATTGAAGCGCCACGTTATGGGAAGTTGCGGTCAAAGTGAGCACTATCTATATCCCCTACCCTCCTTTTGCTCGAAACGTTTGCGAATGTGGGAGAAGCGGGTGAAGTGAAGAAGGCATAAGTACTGTCAAGACACCAATATAAGTATATTGAATTGGTGTCTTGCTGTCGTATATTAGGTTTGACGAGCTAATTGATATATATACATCTAATTTTGAGCATGCAGCAAATCGCCTCCCTTTCTCCGACCACTCTAACCAACCTTAAAGTACCCTGGCTGTAACTTCTGCCACACCCCGCTCGGGTCGTACTTCTTTCTGATAGCCTTCAACTTTGCCAAATTTGTCGCGCCATAGCTTCCAAAAACATCTTGCTCGGCAGACGCGTAATTCTGGTAGAGATACGCATTTCCAAGCCCAGCGGCGAGTGCGGCAGCATCGGAGCGGTTCACCATGTTACGCGCAGCGGCGAGGATGCGCGTGTCATCAGTGTCGTTGGACCAGGATATGGCAATGTTGAGCACTGGACGGACGCACGTTAGTTAAGAGGCACTTGGGATGGGGGTATAAACGGGGCAGGAGTCAGGGAGGAGAAGATGACGAGATATGGAATACGTACGCATCAGGGGTCCTTTAGTAAGGTCGATCCCGAGGGCGTTTCCGCCGTTGCGTGCAAAGAGGGGCGCCAAGTTGGTGCCCATGGGCTGGAAGATGAGAGAGGATACGAGGCCCTCGGCGTCCTTGACGGCATTTGTTTCCTCCTGGTAGATGGCAATGATATCTGCCATTAGCGTGGGGCTATTGCCGGTCGTGAGGGTCCAGTACGATTCTCTGTAACACAGGCATCAGCGTTGCCGTGGGGTTGGTTAAAGAGGGGCCAGGCCAAGACTTACCGGAACCCACCGGGGTTAGAGTTGTTCAACTCGACAGTAAGCTCTGCCAAGCTAGCAATACGCAATGAGTCGGAAACAACGGTGCCTTGCACAGCAGTGAAGTTCTGAAGCATGGGCGGGTTCGCGACGGGTTTGCCGTACTGAAGATCCGATGAGATGACATACATGTCGGCATACTGGACGTACGCGTAGGCAAGGATGACCTGTGCATAGGGATCCTCATGGCCATTGATAGCCAGCCCGTTGAAGGCCTCGTTTAGACCAGCCGCGGTTTCGGGGCTGTAGAGGAAGGCTTGCGCGCCGCCCCACATCTTACCTTGCGGGAATGTGTTGAGGTCGAAGCGGGTCACGATCCCGAAGTTGTTGCCGCCGCCGCGGAGCGCGAAGTACAAGTCTGGGAGCGAAGACGGCGTGACCTCGCGGATGCAACCATCTGCAAGCACGATTTGGTACGTGTTGACATTGTCACATGCCCACCCATAACGGTTGGAAAAGAACGATACGCCGCCGCCGAGAGTCAACCCGCCGACACCGATGGCCGATACTCTCCCGCCGATGACTGAGAGGCCCAATGGGTCAAGCTTTTTGAAGACATCGTACCAAACATTTCCTGCTCCGACGGAAGTCTGTTTCTTGTCGGCGGAGACGGTTACCTGATTGAGTTTCGCCAAGTCGATGGTAATTCCATTGTCAATGTTGGAGGATCCTGCAAAAGCAGCATGGCCACCGCTCTTGACGGCAAACTTGCAGTTCGCAAGACGGAGGGCCAAAACGCCCAGGGACACCTCAATCGCGCTCCTAGGAGTAAAACGGCAGGTTGGCTCGCTAGAAGCCTGCTGGACGGACCAGTACTGGGACTCGCCGAATTGATACTCCAAACTTCCCGGGTACGATATCTGTCCCTTCAGCGAGAAGCCGAGGAAGCCACACTATTGTTGGTGTCAGCAATTGATATCTTCCTGGTAATGATGTGACTTTCTTACGGCGAGGTCGCAGCCAGAGGGCAGCGTGAGTGAGCGCGCCTGGGACCCTTCGGTAGTCACCGTGCCATTCCCGATCAATTCGAGGTAGGCAGATAGCTGGACATCTACGTCGTTGAGAGTTGGGATATCTGGGGTATCTTGGGCGACGACGACACCGAGGCGCAAGAGGCCTAGGCCGAAGAGAACAAAGGTGGAAACGCCAACCATTACGACGAATGGAAAGTTGATGTCCTTTGGAGGTCCCTTGATTAATGGACAGGGGGGAAGAGAGGTGTCTATAACAACTATAGAGAAACCAGAGAAGACGGGAAGGAACGAAGGATGGCTTAGAAAAAGAAAAGGGCTGGAAGGGAACCAGAGCGTCTTCTAACACCAGGATAACCCACTAGATCGTCGGCTGGGGGAGGGTGGAGATCAGCGATACATCAAACATATGTACTGCCATCTAAGCGTTTTACATGAAGCCACGATACCGCGTCGGGTTAGTAGTCGTGGGAAGCACATGGTAGAAAACCGGCGGGTTGAGGGGAAATGTCAGGAACGGCCGAGAGTAATCTTACTTTGTACAGGGAGTATATGCGAGTATTTGCAACCGAGAACTCGGTTCCGTATACGCAACCGAGTTCCTGGAGTATGTGGCGTATATGGCGTACATGGCGGATATGGTGGTGCTGCCAACGTGCAAATAAAGTCCAATCATAATCCAATCACAGCCCGTGCCGCGTATTGTTGCTAGTAGTCCCCACCATTCCGTTCCGAGACCGCAAATTTGAGCTGAAATCCTCTGTATTGTCTGTGCTTAACTCGTATACAGGCATAAGCTTCGTAGGATAACATCGCATACTAATACACCTAAGTGATAAGAGCGGAGGCACACAGTCGTGCCTTATACCGAGGAAGAAGGAGAGACTGTCGATATGTCAGAGCTAGAGATACTAGCGTACATATTCCGTATGTATGTTAGAGGTAGCATACAGGTATTGATGTCGGATATTATCGATGTTTGCCGTGTGAATGCATGGGTTTATGAGTGTGCTCGGCGTTTCGGCGTATACTACAGATGTACTTTCTCACTACCACGGCACCCAAGATGTATGTACATATACGCGGTCTCCCGATAAAGGGCCTATTTATCGTTTTGATGAGGCGGCACAGATATTGTACTACTCCATTCATGTTTAAGCCTCCGGTAAAAACTGCTTGGATATGTGCGCGTCGTCTTCTCGCTCAAAACCAAGTGCGCCTGCTGCTGGTTGCTCTTTTCTCATGGTGCTTCCCAATCGACCGTCCACCGCGTCGCTGGTATACTGGCAATTCTTTGATAGAATATGTGCTCTGTGGCCTTCCTCGCTGGACCTTAGGCCCATATCAAACGCTTCGCCATGACCCAACAGGAGATCTCCCAGGAAACTAACACCGCAAGTCTCCCCGTTCCATTGCTTGGCTCTCGATTGCCACCACAATTCCTAACTATTCTTCGCAGAAGGTGCTCATCGCCTGCCTCTGTGTAGCCGTCGTCTTTGTCTCCATGCGATGTGTAGCCCGCTGGTACAAGACCCGCGGGTTTCCATGGGCAGCTGAGGACCTTTTTATGTACCTCGCCCTGGTCTCTTTCGCCATTACATGCGCCTTGTATATGGCAGCGATGCCAACCTTCTACAACGTCACGGATATCGCGGCTGGAAAGATGAACCCCTACGCCACCCTCGAGACAGATCTAGTCGTGATGTTAAAAGAGTTCTTTTCCGTCCAAATATTTTTCTGGTTAACACTTTGGGCCGTGAAGTGGAGTCTGCTTTTCATGTTTAAGGCACTGACTAATGGCATCGCTCTCTATACCAACATCTGGTGGGGAGCGCTGGCTTTCACCGTGTTGACCCTTATTGGATGTATTATCAGCAACTTCACTAGCTGTTCGAGTATGGATGCTTGGTTCACGGCTGGTATGAATATCTCGATTCGCTTCTCTTCTTGGCTTCTCCACTTCACCCACGCTGCTATGAGGTTTGAGTTACTAATTGTAAACAGGTCTATGCAGCACGCCTAGAGACGCTCGCGCAAAAGCTATTAGCTTGTGGTACTGCATGGCAGTTGATGTACTTGGTGATTTGCTGAGTTAGTATTCGCCCTTCGTTGTCCCTGCCTTGTTGTCGAGTCCGAGGCCAAGGAGCTATTTTCTAACATCCAGCAGTTATGGTTATCCCCATCCGTGTACTTGTGAGCCTGCGCATTACGCTCGTGCAAAAGATCAGCATTGGTGTCGTCTTCATTGTTGGAATTATCACCATGGTCTTTGCCATCGTCCGAGTCGTCTCTCTCAATTCGAGTGTCAACGGAGGACAAGTTAGCACGCAATGGCTAATGCTATGGGCGGGAATCGAAGGCGTAGTTGGTATGTCCCTGACCCAAAATATCAACCCCTTCAAACCCAAACATTGTGAAAACAGAACACAACGCTAATTTTTCCTTTCACTCTCCCAGCAATCATCGTCGGCTGCCTCCCGTCCTTCGCCATATTCCTCCGCGGGCGCGTTGAGGAGTCTAACGGACAGTACAACGCCTACCCGCCAAATTCCTCGAATAAAGGCATCAACGCCCTCTCAAATTTGCAACAGTCGCGAATAAGATCCGCAGCGCGGAACGAAAGCGTGATGCTCGAGGATATGGAGTCGAATGGCTCGGGGCACGATACGGGGAGCAGGAAGAGTTTGGTAGGAGACCGGATCGTCATCACGCAGGCGTGGAGTCAGAAGAGTTACAGGGAGACTAGGACGGATATAGAAGGGGAGAGGCGCCAGAAGACGGGGCTCACTGGGGTTGTATAGCCGGGGGCGGACGACTGAAAAGAATAGGCGTTTTTGTGTGTTGTTAGAACCTGGAATACCATAGATATGTCCATAGATTATGCCTATACCAAAGTGCTGTACCTCGGAGAATATCTCTTCTGTGAAAAGATATGAGCTACAGCTACGTAGGAGCGACACCCACCGGATGGAAGAGGGGCTTATCGTAGGAACTGCCAAAACGTATATTAACATTCAAATACCGGTTAATAGGGTTCGGGCCATTGTAACACGAACGTTGTAAGCCTAGTATTTATAGTGCGGCGAAGTTATCCCTATTGGTGGGTGAGATCTTGTTTGACCCCGATTGAAGCTCAATCCCGCGTCGATCCCGGAACTCAACCCCGCATTCAACGTAGCACACACCAAACTCCACACTCAATGTACTGTAGCATTCATAACCCCACACTCTAGCTACCCCGCGTCGTTAGGTATGGCGGAAATATTACAGATGCATTCATTCATACGAAGACTGAGGGGAAAGTGCATACGCTGATCTTTTCGAGCAGCTATAAGAGCTCTCGGAATCGTCGGAAGAATGAATCTATTTGCTCATCAGCGAAGATGTTACCTCATCTGAGAATGTTGTACAACGCCAGCGGGCTCGCTTTTTTGTTACTGTTAGCACAGTCTGTTCAATCGCATACTGTCGAGAGCCGTAACAATGGCGTATCAGCAAGCGGCCGCCAGCGGATCAGCCTCAACGCGGGCTGGCGCTTCGAGCGTTTTACGTCCAATCCCGACGGTCTGTCGTACGACTTGCTAAAGCAATGGATTCTCCCTTCGGGTAACGACTTCATTGCCGGCACTAAGCATGAGCTTCCCTCAGGAACACCTCCAGGTGGTAACATCAGCTATGTGCAGGAGTCATTCGATGACAAATCCTGGGAGGCCGTTGATGTGCCCCATGACTGGGCCATCAAGGGGCCTTTCAATGCTCCTGGCATTTCGGGCGAGATGGGGCGCTTGCCCTCGAATGGAGTCGGTTGGTACCGTCAGAGTGTGACAGTTACTGCAGGCGACATTGCTGCTGGCAGGTCGACCTTCCTCGACATTGACGGTGCCATGTCGTATTCGGCGGTATGGGTCAATGGTTATCTCGTCGGTGGGTGGCCATACGGGTACAACTCGTTCCGACTAGATCTCACTGGACATCTTAAGGCCGGTAGCAACCTGCTGGCAATTCGCCTCGACAATGCCCTAGACTCCTCGCGCTACTATCCAGGCGCTGGTATTTACCGTAACATTTGGCTTATTAAGGCCGATGCAACGCATGTGGGCCAGTTCGGCACGTTTATTAGGACACCAACTGTCTCCAAGAAATCGGCCTCTCTCCAGTTGACTGTCAAGGTCGAGAATCAAAGAAGCACTAGCCAACATGTCACTATAAGCACCAAGGTTTACGAATATGATCCACTGACCAAAAAAGCCAAAGGCAAGGCGGTGGGTACATTTCCAGACGTGACAGTCGACGTTGCAGCGGGAGCCAAAGCATCTGCAGATAGCTCGGCAACTGTGAAGAACCCAAAGCTCTGGGGCCCAGCGCCTGCACAGAAGCCGAACATGCACGTCGCTATAACAACTCTGTCCGTCGGCGGGGTGAAGATTGACACCTATGAGACTCAGTTTGGTATCCGTTCTGTGGTCCATGACGCCACTAAGGGGGTCCTTATTAACAATGAGGCGGTCCGCATCCAGGGAACCTGCAACCACCACGATCTGGGTTCCTTGGGGGCTGCTTTCAACATCCGTGCTGGTGAGAGACAATTGCAAATGCTGCAAGAGATGGGCGGCAACGCACTCCGCACCTCGCACAACCCACCTGCGCCTGAACTGCTTGATTTATCCGATCGGTTGGGGATGATAGTTTTAGACGAAATATTCGACACTTGGAGTACCCAAAAGAAGAGCCACGACTTCCATTTAATATTCCCAGACTGGCACGAGCCGGATCTTCGCGCCTTTATCCGACGTGATCGCAATCACCCCTCTGTCATTGCCTGGAGTATCGGTAACGAGATTCCAAATCAGTCGGATCCAGCCACAGGAAAGATAGCCCAGGAGCTGCGCAATATAGTGCGTGAGGAGGACTTAACTCGGCCGGTGACCCAGGGGATGAACAACGCCAAGGCTGCGGACCTTACAGCTCAGACGATGGATATCGAAGGCTTGAACTACCAGGGCGAAGGCCACGGTACCGATACGTCAAGCACATTCCCAAGCTTCCGTGTAGCTTTCCCAGACAAGCTGATCTATACCAGTGAGTCGGCCTCAACCGTTAGCTCGCGCGGCATTTACGTCTTCCCGGTCACAAAAGAAAACAATGCAGTCTTCGGCCCCGACTCGGGTGAGGATGTTGAGGCGAGACACCTCAGTGACTACGGGTTATACGAGCCCTCGTGGGGAGCCTCGCCTGATAAGGTCTTTGCTGCGCAGGACGAACACCCTTATGTTGCCGGCGAGTACGTCTGGAGTGGCTGGGACTATGTCGGCGAGCCAACGCCCTTCGACACATCGCGAAGCTCCTACTTCGGTATCATCGACATGGCTGGCTTCAAGAAGGATCGCTTCTTTCAGTACCAATCGAGATGGCGCTCTGACTTCCCCATGGCACATATTCTTCCCCACTGGACGTGGCCCGACCGCGTTGGCCTGGTCACTCCGGTCCACGTATTCTCGGCTGCAGACGAAGCTGAGCTCTTCGTGAATGGAAAGTCGGCAGGGCGTGTCAAGCCCGGAAAATCCTCCAACAGATTCCGATGGGATGATGTAGTCTACCAGCCCGGTGACCTCCGCGTTGTCACCTACAAGAACGGGAAGAAGTGGGTAGTGGATACTAAGAGGACGGTTGGCAGCGCCGCAAAGCTAGCCATCTCGGCTGATCGTTCCGCCATCGGCCTCGACGACGACCTCTCCTTCATCAGCATCGCGGTTGTTGACAGCAAAGGGGACACAGTACCACAGGCAAGCAACAGCATTACCTTTTCCATTTCTGGCCCTGGCACGATTGTCTCTACCGACAATGGTGATCCAACAGATATGACCGCCTTCCCGTCTCTGACGCGGAAAGCCTTCAGCGGCCACGCCCTTGCTATCGTGCGAGCTACCGGCGCGGGAGCTATTACTGTTTCCGCCACAGCCGACGGTATCACAGGGGCAAAGGTGACGTTGAAGGCTCGTTAGGTTATACTGGTAAATAATTAATTCAATCCCTATGTTTTGAATAGTCGGTTGGGGTAACTCAGAAAATATGTGCCGCTGATAATTTCCACATATTACAAGTAAACCCAAGGCGCAATTAATTACATTCATATAGGTAGATCTAAGAAATACGAGATTGCCTTAGAGCATCTTAGAGAACATGTGCCCTTTGTTTGAATATGTAACGGTTGATATGTAACCAAATGCTAAATGTATTACTGCAATATTCTTATGACGCGTTGGATCGTCGAGTCCGTGCGATACCTTGTGGAGATATAAGGTAGTCCCAATTCGTGACTTGCCGAGGTGTGATTACTATTCAACTGATGGTGCCGACACTCTTCGTACTTTCTGATTATTCTAACATCCATTAATGTAACCCCGCCAAACTAGCAATAGCTATAGTAACGGAGGTAGAGGAGCTATATATTTGCCTTTCTTGTGTGTCGAATTGAGCATCCCATGACTTTTGCAGCTTCCCAACAAGTATTTAAGTCAAGTAGCCTCTGATATTCTCCTCATTACATCAGTCATGTCGCAAAACCAGCAAAAGAAGCCAGTCATCGCTGTCGTCGGTGCCGGGCCTGGAATAGGGGAAGCTGTCGCACGTCGTTTTGTTGCTGAGGGATATGTCGTCGCCCTTCTCGCTCGTACGGAGGACAAGCTCCAAACTATGGTCCAAGGAATCGACGCAGACTTTGGGAAAGGCAGCGCGCGGTACTATCTGACAGACCTACGGATCGAGGAGCAAGTCATCTCCAGCTTCAAATCCATTCGAGCTGAGCTCGGCACAGTGCAAGTTCTCATCTACAATGCCGGCGCTCGTCGTGTCAATGGCCGGTCGATCCTGGAAACCACTAGTGAGGAATTCGAAAACTTCACCAAAATCAACCTTTTCGGTGCCTTCTGGTCAACAAAATGCGTTCTACCAGACATGTTGGCTGCAGAGCGTGGTACCATAATCTTCACAGGAGCGACAGGCTCCTTGCGTGGCATGTCTGGCCTGAGCAGTTTCTCGCCCGGCAAATTCGGTCTTAGATCATTGGCGCAGGTTATTACACGGGAATACCAGAGCAAGGGTATTCATGGGGCACATTTGATTATTGATGGGCCAGTTGATGGGAAGTTGATTGGTGGCGTGACGCGCCGGAAGTGGGAGCGGGATGGTGCGAAGGAGAAGCTTGACGAGGTTGATGCGTATATCATGCAGCCAACTGATTTGGCAGGCATATATTGGTATTTGCATACCCAACCTCGTAGCGCATGGACACAGGAGTTGGATGTACGTGCTCAGAAGGAGACGATGTTCTCTAAGCTTTGAGAGGTACCTGAGAGAGGGGTTCGGAGGCATTGCTTTTCTAGAAAAGTGAGACTTACTGGCTGTGTATAGTATTAAAGACTCGGTTAGAATATTGGATTGAAAAATGAATCTGAGCTACAACGCTGTCTTCTTTGCTATCTGTTCTCCATGACACTTGATGTAGACTCTATGTATATAACAGAGGATAACTTCCATGACATAGTGGCTACGGTACCTATGAGCTCTGAAACCAACATCGTTTATATAGGCTTTAATCTACCTATATCGAACTATAGTTTGCTTGGGGGAATAATTGCCACAGGCGTATACGGCACATTGAGATGCGCAAACACCTGATCCCACCTATCATTTCCAAACCAAGACTTCTTTTCCCCATTGCTATTCACCGCCACTATCCAAGGTGCCCCAAAAGCACCCGACCCCACTGTTTGGTCAATAACTCTCTTCTTATTTTCTGGCGTCACAGCGTTCTCTAGAATCTTCTCTAACTCCGCGGGTGGAAAGATACTGTCAAGCGCTTCAGTGATACCCTCGACTGAGGAGATATTGATTCCTTTGCTCCAGTACCCCGAGGCCAGAGCTAAGAACGTATCATCAAGCTTGTCCTGGGGGTATTGATCTTTAACCCACGTAGCGACACGGACGGCCTTTTTTCCAGGTCAGTTGCTTGTGGCTGGGCCATGGGGGGGCGACTCACGAAGATGGAATTGATAGGAAATACTTTCGGCGGCACAACTTTCAGTCCCAATAAACGTCCCGTCGTCTCAGAATCTTGCGCTGCGAATTCTTCCCTGAATTTAGGAGTTGGCGCAAAGGGGTTTCCTGCATTCATGCGGGCTGCGCCAAGAAAGAAGGGGATTGTATCGACGTCGACATTATGGGCATTGAGCAGAGGGCGATGACGGACGATGTTGGTATATCCGAACCAAGAATATGGAGATACTGTACTATTAAATTAGAGATAGGGAGCATGAGGTTGCTCGATGGGGCGACGGACCACAATCCACATAGATGCTCAACTTTCCGCCATTGGCTCGTGACATTTCTGCAAATATTTGGTGATATTTTGTGTTGTTAGGTTTCTCTGATTATTAACGGCTTATGATATCAATCAAATCACACAAGAAAACGACTATCCTGTACTTTAAGAACAAGCAGCTTTAAAAGGTCGTCGGCGCGTTGGTTGGCTGCTGGAGCACGATCTTGGTATGAGGCCGACCGACCATGACCGAGGCACGACTCGCTTTTGAATACTAATCATAGGTAGGGAACTTCCCCGAAATTACTTGCTGTTATTAAGGGCACTACGTGCGGAATGCTACATTTATGGAGCCCGCTCCGCGCTTGAACAAAAAGCGGCATGGTACTTGGCGCGTTTTCTGGTGTCGAACCGTTCCGCTTTTTGTCTTCAACCGCGACCCTCCCAACCCCAGGTAACCCACGTGATTCAGGAAGGACCTTAGGAAGGAACGATATTGTTGAACTACCAAAAAGTGAAGCATTCCACTTCTGCTATGATTCTTATCGTCGGTTACGTTTACAACATATATCCGGGGTGCGTCATGCGGAACCGACCGCAGCACACTAAGATTGGCCCATTGGCTCGTTTGGTTCCATCCTTCGAACCCATACACACTAGAAGCTACGGCCGGGAAAGCTTGACATGAAAGCTCTGGAACGGAGTTGCGCAACCGATTGTCATGGCTTTCTCATCACCACATACAGCACTCGAGTCGTACGTTGATATCCCATTCAATGCATGGCTCAGTATCATTCTCATCCTCACCTATGGGTGTGCTATCCGCAGCCGGGGCTTGCTTTTGCTCGTAGTCCTCGGGGTCAGCACGGTTATTGTCGTATTCGACAAAACGTCTACCGTTGGCGAAATGATCAAAATAATGTGTGAACTACCCCTCGGTCTCGGCTCTGTGCTGGCATTCCTCGTTGCGAGTCGACCCTTTCAGACCAGATATCTACCTGCCTTTACGACCTATGTTAATTTCGCGGTATATGGCAATATTGGCATGATGGTAGGGACTCCCACAGACGGCACCGTTCGGGGGATGTGTAGCAAGGTCGCCTGCATTGCACTCTTCGTTTGGATCGTCCAACAAGGTTACCGCGCTAGGTGGAAGACAATTGTTCTTCACGACAACTTGTTCGTTTTCACTGCCACCAGCAAATCATGGATATTTGCACACGCCGTCTATAGATTTGTTCTTTTGACACTACCGTGCTTTGGGTCTGGACGCCGGCACCGCCTCCTAGAGTTATACTCTCTCAGTCTGACTTTTGCCTTATCGTCGGCTTCAAAACTTCCATTCGAATATTGCTTCGGAATGGCTGATACATTGGTGGTCCCGGCGACTGCAGGGTGGTCGGCGATTGCAACAACATTCAATCTAATACCACGCGATGCAAAGAAGAATGAATTGCCTTCAAATCACATTGGGACTGATGCAGATGTATATCTGAGCGCTGTGTCACTGGCTGTTGCCACCTTCGCTTGTTTTAAGATAGCTGCTGCGCCACGTCGCCCGTCACGAGCGTCATAAGGAGCTTCCTTGCGGTGTCAGCCCATTCGTCGATTAATTTGCGACTCTTAGCCTCAGATATATAGGCCATTATGATCTGTTGATAGTCTAGAATACGACATCCTCAATATAAGCATTGCAAAGCTTGGGAGTAGATATTTAGGAAGCATTGTTTTGGCCATAGCCATGATTATCGTGGGCTGTGACGCTATTATGTCCTGCATCACTTTGTGTGTATAGTTGCACTTTGTCTTGACAGCTGGGACTATTTCCTGGCGACGATAATACAGCCTCTGACCACACCTGTTCTGCCCCACCAAGCGAACATCTTCGCCGCATGCCGAAAGCGCCCTATTGATAGACCATATTGTTGCAGTTCGACTTCCTTTCTCCTTAAGAATCCAGCCAATGGGTTGAATACGTGCTCTGAGATGTCGCGGATCTCGATCTTTTCACGAGCGTAGCCAGCCATGACAAGTCGTTCCCGATATTCCTGAATTGTAACAAAATTCGCGAACGGACTCTGACCAAAGATGGCCATGAATCTAAGGGCAAGGCGTTGCTTCACCGAGAGGTTCTCGCCAATGCAAAGATCGTACGCCATAAGTGAGGCACCTAATTCTCTGTTGGCGTACTCGATAACGGGCCATCTGGAAGGTTGAAAGTGAATAAGTGTGTCAAGTCCGAGGAGCCAGTTCTCATGATCACCCTTCTCGTTATTACCTTGAGTAGCCACAGAAACGGATTTTTTTATATCTGAAGTCCAAGATGTAGGCCGTCCAGCATCGGCACAATAGATCTCGAACTCTGTGTTGGTATTTGATTGCCTGAGACCAAGCCTCTCTTGTGCAATGGAGAAGTGAGCGCTTTCCAGCGTGAGGCCAACGTAAGACTTAAGATGCTTCTTCCACCGATCATCACTTTTCCCATGTTTTTGATTGTCCATAACATTTTTGATGTATAGACTTTGGTCTGCACATCCAAAACCAAGGTCAATGATACTCAGCGTATTGATGATGTTCTTGTTGCTACTAGAAACTTCGTCTTGCAAGATTTGCGCGGACTTCAACACTTCTTGAAGAAGAGCGAGACAAGCTGTTGGAAAGTCCTCGGTATTCTACTGCTATTAGCATAAGGCATCCAATTTCAAATTGATCGTATCACACCTTCCAGAAGCCCATGTTCATCCACATCGATTGGGGAGGTACTGAAATGTTGAGTATACTGTGGTCGTATCTATACAGAGGCTTTTTAGATCCTCCAACTACTTTTCCATTCGAACGATTATCGACCACTCTCTTGGCCAGAAGAATCATCAACCCAGCCGCCAGAATTCCCAAAACATATTTATTTGTCCAATCCATGTTCTCCACCCATGCCATTCTCATCTCCAATAACACGCTTTATCTGGGATATATAGGTTCCACGAACTTTAGCCCCTTCAATTCGGACTGGAGCCAACCCAACGAATGCGGTAGAATCTCGGAAGGCGGATCTTCTATATCTGGTATGAGTATGCAGGCATGATTGAGGACGAGCGCAATGAGCTTTGTACCCTGTTTGGCTTCGGTTATTCAAATGGTCCATACTGTTGAAACCGGCCCCCGTAGTCACGGGGCGTAAGCCACTACGTTAGTGGCACCCGCATAGAGGGCTAAGCTGGGCGTTAGGGTTCCTGGCTGTAGGTAAAGCCAGGCGTCAAGCTTCATGATCGCATAGAAGCCAGGCGTTAGGATCGTCGCCAGTGACAGCATAGCTGGGCGCTTTACCCCGCTATGCACATGTGCCAGGCTTCGTGAGCCAGCTCTCTAGGCCTGAGCTGGCATTGAGAGCCGGTCTACAAATAGTCCGTAGACCCCGTAGATATGTTAGTTAAATTAATTGAATTCTATTCTATGTGCTATATACTGTAGTGTTCTGAGTGCACCGCTTGCACAGTTGTCCAAAGTGAGAGTTCCACCAGTCCGGAGATCCACAGCCATTTTCGCTACGTATCTCCATCCTACCGGAATCCTCGAGCCAACACATACACACAGGCACTAAAGGCATGGCTGGATCACGTGAAAGTCACGGGACCAAACCAGCGGCGAGGGTCTTTAGTATAGTAAACTATTTATTAGTAGACCATTAGACGACAATACCCCGCATGTAGGGCTTTAGTAGTCGACTACTACTATGAGAGTATATTGTGGGATCCCTCACGCGGATCTCTAGAGGAAGATCAACGTAATGTTCAGTCTTCATGTACGATATACGATACGACATAAAACGTGACTGATACCTACCCCTGTCGCCAAGCACATTCTCCCACAGCTTGGCATCAAACCTGTTCCTCGGCTGATTACTAAGTATCTTCAGGAATAACTTAGATTAGGTTCGCGCCGGTTTGCCATCAACTTGTAGTTCTTCGTTTCTCCGGTTCTGTTGTGTGTCGCAAAGCTACGCCGCCAGAGAATCCTTTCGTTCTTGTGCAACGAACGTCTTTAGCCGCCTCATTTGATTTTGCTACGCAAAGGCTCCCTTGTCAAGATGACGTCCACAAAGAGCAGTGTAAAGCAGAGGGTGGCTATAGTTGGCTCGGGTATGGCTGGTTTGGCCACAGCGCACCTTCTTCACAATGATAAACATCAGCGGTACTCTGTGACTGTCTTTGAAAGCGTGCGTATGTTATGTCTCAAATCCTTCTGTTCGCTGGTCTGACAAGTTTCCATTAGGGTGAATCCTTCTCACTCGATTCTGCGTCCTTATCTATAGAAGATGAATCTCAAAAAATTGTCGATCGCATTGACGTCCCTATGCGCGCCTTCGCAGAAGGCTATTACAAAAATCTGATCAGCATGTACAAATACCTAGGTGTACGATACCATTCACAACTATTCGTTTATAGCTTCAAGAAAAACGCTGTCAGTGAGACTTGGAACAAGGGGAGCAAGGAAGGTTACTTTGTCTATTCTTCAAACAACCATGGATTTCCGCCAATCTGGCCGGAGGGTATTAATTTGTTCTCATGGCTCATAGAAATCGTGTATGTGGCAGTCTGCTACCTTTGGTGGTCGCTCTGCTGCTTCTGGGTTCCACCGACACTCGCAACAAACTCTCGTCTCTGCGAATCTTTGGACGAATACATGCGACGCATCATGCTTCCGCGCCACTTCGTGGACTTCTACCTACTCCCTCTCCTCTCGAGCGTTGCGACTTGTACGCATGAAGCTCTTCTCCAGTTTCCAGCTAGGGATTTGACCGAATATAAAAGACAATCAGCAGGAGGGGACCATTACACGGTTTCTAGTGTGCACGAAGTGCAAAAAACGCTAGGATCTGGACTGGAAACTAAATTTTCAACGCTGGTCACCAAGGTTGAAGTGCTCCAAGATGGAAGACTTGAGGTCGTGTGGAATACATCGGATAATGTAACTCATAAAGATATATTCGACCGGGTAGTTTTGGGGGTGGCCCCTGATATTGCGGGAAGGATTTTCCAACCACTTGGAAAAGCCATGGCACAGATTCCAACAACAATGGTCCACAGCATTGTACAAGGTAATGGTATGAAGATCGCCTTGAATGACACCAAGGCAAGTGAGTTCGCACCGAAGGGTGCCAAAGGAACAGAAACGATACACCTTCGCACGTCAGCTAGCCTAGCGCAAACAGAGTCGATACACGTCCATGGATCTGGAGCCATGGTGACGACGTGTCCATTCAACGATGTTTCATCAGCACCAAATGTGCTGAGATCCGTAAAATTCCTTCGAGCTCTTCGCACTCCACGCAGCAGGCATGTGGTTAACAACATATTCGGCGAGAACCCCGCCAGTCTACTCGTTGACGAGAAACAATTCGCCTGGAGGAGCGGTGATGACAAAATCTATTTGGTTGGAGGCTGGTGTTGGGATGGCATGGTACTTCTGGAAGGCTGTGTGATCTCTGCTATGAGGGTTGCCTCGGCGCTTGATGTAGATATACCATGGAAGGGTTTATAGAGTTGAATTAATGACATAATATCCATGAAAGTGTTGGTCTTACAATGCGCTAGAATTGTATAATATTCAGCAATCGATCTAACGGCAATAGAGAGTCGCCTACTCATATTTTAGAGAAGAGCCTACTGCAGAGCCCAGAAACTGCAATATTGTAATGAGTGCAGTTTACTTGTTGACTTCAAAGTCGATCACCACCTTTCCCCTCGCGTGGCCTCCGTCCAGCCTAGCAAAAGCTTCCTCGAACTTTTCAAGAGGCCACACGCTGTCGACCACTGGTTTACAAATACCAGCTTCGACCAGTTCAGTGATATTTTTCAGCTGGGAGCCGTTTGCCTCCACAATAAAGAAGAGGTTTTTGACGCCTTCAACCTCCAAATCTTTTGGCCTCTTCTCCTCAGGCGGCTCGTAGATACTGACGAGAGTCCCTCCACTCTTTATAGTCCACCAAGCCTCCTCCAACGTCTTCCTACCAACGCAATCCACAACAAGATCAAATTTCTTTCCGGCCACTTCGCTCACCCAATCTTTCAGCGACACCTGGCGATAATTGATCGCAACATCCACTCCGAGCGACTCGACAAACGCCACATTATCTGGCCCACACGTCCCAGCCACCTCGGCCCCAGCCCACCTTGCTAACTGCACGATCCAAGACCCCGCACCCCCAGATGCCGCCGTCACCAAGACTCTCTTCCCCTTTGCCGCCCCCTTTTCTGCCTTCAGGCCTCCCCGCACAAACAGCGCCTGCCAGGCCGTCAGTGCACTCAGTGCCACCGCCGCGCTTTCCGCCCACCCCAGATTCCTCGGCCGTACGCCTAGCTCCGCAGTCGTAATAATCGCGTATTCCCTTGCCATACCGGTGCGGGCGAACTCTGTGCGTGCATACACGTCGGTTCCAGGTGGGAACGGTGAGCCAACGGGGGCGGTAACCACGGTGCCGGCAACGTCATAGCAGGGTATAGGCTCCTTGCGTTTGGTGTCCGGGTTCTCTGCGTTTTCGGGCCAGAGCATTTCCCCGGCGCATGGGGCGACAGCGTGCACGCGGATAAGATGCTCGTTAGCAGAGAGGTCGGGGACTGGGAGAGGGCAGGTTTGTAAGGTTAGGCGTTGAGTGTTTGGGTCGAGTTGGAAGAGAGCCCGCATTGAAGATGGGAGGGGTGATGTTGCCATTGTTGCGGGCGATCCGTGTGTGGTTTTTGAGATAGAACGTGGCGTTGCGGCTGTATTATGCTAGAGATTGAATTGGCTTGTTTGGCATTTGCTTATTAAGTGAGTCAATCGGCTATAACGGTGAGATGCACCTCGCTCGCTGTCATGATGCAGGCTGATGGAAGGTGCTACAGAATCACGTGGTGGGCTGCATATAGACCACTCTGTAGAATACATCATAATTTCCACGATGTCCTTGTTCTAATAGGAAGGCATTGTAATTTCTGCTTATAACGATTATTTCTTCGGGCTGCCTCAAGACAAGCGCCTGATGTCTCCGGTTTATACCTCGCCAGGAAGGCCTTAGGTTTCTACAACATATAGCTCTCGACGAGCAAAGTTTCATAAGATAGTATGATTGTGTGAGAAGAGTTAATATTAAAAGCGGTAGTTTCACTCGTCCTAATCAACTTCACGGCTAAGCCACTCCGGTCACCAGAATAGAAAGGTTTCTCCCCTATGAGGTAGCTTGCCTTGAATCCTTTCAGAGATTGAGGCCGTTGTTGGCTTCCACGGTATCCACGTGGACGACATTGGCGTTCGCATCGACCTCCAGCTTCTTCTTCTGGAGCGAGGCCTTGACCGGGTTCTTCGCGTTGAAAATCTCGTCCAGTTCCTCGAACTAAATAAAACTGTAAGTAATGGTAAGTCGGGTATAGGGGCTGTGTGGATACTAACTGTGCGGTTCTTGGTCCCTGGGACGATGAAGTAAAGGATAACAGACTGAACAGCGCACCAAACAGCGAAGACAGTATAGGTATTCCAGGTAATGACGTCCAGCGCGACTGAAATACCAAACTGGTTGGCAAGGAGACCAACACTGGTAAACAAGCTGGAAAAGGCCATGCCCTTGGCTCGTATCTCGAAGGATAGAACCTCGACGGGGTACAGAGCCTGCATCGGCGTCCATCCGACGTAGTAGCAGATCTGGAAAATGTAGACCCATGCGAGACAGGCCTTGCTGACAGAGCCCGGGACAGTGGCGAGGTATTCGTCAGTGCTGTCTGCCTGGACATCTGCAATGGATGACGAAACGGTGATGGCAATCCAGCACAAGCAGCAAACGATGTTGACGATAATAAGCATAGGCCGGCGACCAAACCTATCAACTTGGGAGGCACCTAACGCGGCGAAGGCAATTTGAATGGCGTTCATGCCGACTGCGAGGTTGGTCTGGAGAGTTTCGCCCTTGATATTGGCAGTCTCGAGGAACTTGCTCAAGAAGTAGGACACGCAGCCATTGCCAGCCCACTGTCCGAAGAGAGATACTATACAGTTGACCATCAGACGGTCACGGGATGCTCTGTCCCTGAACAGAGCACGATAATCCCACCAATGCTTATCAGAGCCGTCCAGCTCCAAATGCTCCTCGTACTCCATCATCTGAAGCTTGACCCACTCGCTGTCAGGGTTACCCTGACCGTCGTACCTTGTCAGAACTGCCTTTGCCTCCTCCACTCTGCCGTGGACGTAGAGTCATCTAGGAGATTCCGGGAGGAGCCAGACAAAAACAAAGATGATGGTTGGGAAAAACATCTGAAGCCAGACTGGGATCATCCATGAGGTGTTAGTCCCGGCGTAGGTAAGGCCCCCACGGGAGGCACAACTGGCAACAAGGGCACTAAAGGGCCAGAACACATTGTACAGGCCAGTGGTAACACCACGATGTGCTGGGTGAGACATTTCGACGACGTAAGTAGGACCAGCAGCTCCAATGATGCCAACATCGAAACCAAGGAGGAATCGGCCACCCATGAATTGACCGATGCTCTTGGATTATAAAGCCGAGTATGATGATAAATGCTGACATGAACATGGCTGCGCATCTTCCCCAGGTGTCAATGGAGGGGCCGATGAAGGGGATGACAACGACGCTGCCAATTTGGTACATAGCAGTGACGATACCTTGTGATATGATCAGTCCATGGTCAACACAGCATGAAAGATGATAGGCCCTTACCAGTCCAGGAGCCAGCGTTGTCCACATGGAAAAAGTTCTTGAAGGCATCGTTCGCTAGAAGAGTACTGAAAAGAGATCCATCGTAACCATTGGCTGTGGAACAACAGAAGCCGACAACGACGACAAAATAGAGCTTTATCGAGGGAATGCTCCATGGCCGCGGCGGCTCCTTGATCATAGCCTGCTGGAAAGCCTCATCACCGGAAACAACCTTCACTGCGACAACCTTCTGGTCCTTGTCAAACTGTAACAGTCTGTTAGTTTCCCTGTGGCCAGAAGGAAGTAAAACATACTTCATCATCACCGATGCTCTCCTGGTGGTCAACCACGTGTTCCTTCTTTACGTCCGACATGGTAGCAGGTCGAAACTGTTGCTGCTCGAGGGGATAGTTGGTCGTATTCGAGATGGACTGCAAAAGACTTGCGGGAGAGGTCCATACTTATCCTCTCCAAGGCATCGCTCTTGAGATTAGCCCCCAAGAAGTCTACACAACGGGAGACTAGGAAAACAAGGGGGTTAATTTAGGAGTCCGAGTTTCCGAGTGTATGGGAAACAAATATGGACAATTGACGGGAGACGGACGTAGATTCCGGATGATTTGCGAATGCTCCATACAGGATTAAGGCGAGGCAGGACCCAATCGGTCCCACACAATAGGCACAGAAAGCACCACAAGGGAAGTAGTCTGCTTGTTCGATTTGAAGATCTGATCAGCCTTTCGTGGTGTATGAAACCAGATCCTCATATCCTCGTGCTCCCCTGCACACAGATATCTTTTCAGATGTTCCATAGACTAATGCATAGAAGGATACAGATAGATTGGCTGTAGGGATCTGTCGAGGCTTTTATTCACACCAATGCTCCGTGCAAAGTAAACTATGACTCGATGGCGCTTTTTGGCTGGTCAAGACTCTGAGTGAGTTAAGACGGAACACCGGATGAAGATCTTAACGACATGTGGATATGTTGTCCGCAGGGGGGGAATAAGGGCAACATATAGCTACATGCTCGAACTCGAGTCCAACACGAAGATCAATATCAATATACGAGTATATCATTCCTATTTATTCCAATCCACACCCATCTTGTCCATCCAGTAGAAATTCCGAGGCAGAGAAGAAGGCCCGAATAATGGATCTTTTTGGCACGTATGTACGCCCTGGATTCACACAACCAACTGTCCGTCATTTTTGGCCACAAGTATTATCCTTGAATTGGCGTCCTCGACATATGTCGCGCTTACTACTTTAGTTTAACTGTGGTTCGTTCCGTCTCCGTTTTTAGCCAGCGGGACGAGCGGAGAGCCAGAAGGAGCTGCGGGGCCCCGGAGTTGTAGCGCGGGGCATATATGTATGGGCAGTACCTATCATGACAGAAAACCACGAGATTTTCGGGCGGAGCCCGAATCAGGACGTTAAATTTTTGCAAAATGACCGACTTGGGAGTGGTAGACACATTTATAATACAAAGCGAGTTACCATATCAGATGGCGCATACCCATGGTGCAACCCCTGCCAGTGGCGTCAAAAGGTGTCGTCCCACCTAAATCTTTTAGCAATACTTCCATAAAAATAAGCACATCTCTCAGCCAATATATAATATATCTGCGTCTTGGAGAACCACCTTGCTTATAGTGCTCTACTATATGTAGATTGCCACCTTTTTATCCGTGACTGTTGCTGGACCTATATCGTGCGCCAAGGTGGTGACCCACGGGGGATGATAGGGCTAATGGAATATCTTCCTGCACTGCTACCCCAATCCTCATGCCTCACGATCCTTCCATTCTTCTAGCCTAGGCGCCACATAGTGTGATAGGCTCTAGTCATCCACACCCATGGCAGGAGCCTTAGAGAGACGGCGGCTGCAACCCCCCCATCTTTCCCCAGCCAAGATAGCCTCACGCCACATGAAGGGAGCAAGCCGGCACTCAGACACGTGCAATGGCAGTTACGTACTACTGCCTCCAATCGTCGTACCCTTAGTTTTGGTGCGTGGAAGCAAGGCAACATGCGGTGTTACGACGCAAAATGGAAAGAAGCAAGACTTCAGTGCTTCAAAAATGATTCTGTGCGAAAACGAATACGGACCGCGTTCCCGATAGAAATACAGCTTATCTATACATCTCTCTCAGTAACTATAAGAAGGTAAGAGTGGAAAGCATTGACATTTCCTTTCGATCCTTTCTGTGCTGGTCGCCTGTCCGGACCGCATTTGTGGCTGCGGGAGAGGCTTGGGGTGTTGGGGCATCGGGGGTTGGTGGGGTATGGTGTAGATGGGGCCATAGTAAAACGACGCCGGATGTAAGACGGGAATATTATAGGTCAGTCCATCAAGGGGAGACGGAGTGAGGGAAACTTTGAAAGAGTCGAAGCCAGTAATTTTAATACGCGAGTCGCGTTCAGCAGCTGGGAACCAACTCCATGAGGCCAACGCGCTGCCCCTCAAAGCATAACCCCAATTAGGGCGCCGATTGTTCGGAGAAACGGAACAATATCATGGACAACCCAGGCTCCCTTTGTATCTCACC
This sequence comes from Pseudogymnoascus sp. 03VT05, assembly GCA_001662645.1. Taxonomy (NCBI): domain Eukaryota; kingdom Fungi; phylum Ascomycota; class Leotiomycetes; order Thelebolales; family Thelebolaceae; genus Pseudogymnoascus; species Pseudogymnoascus sp. 03VT05. The sequence continues at coordinate 97,429 of KV459354.1, read as the reverse complement.
ATGGATGACCATCAGTTGTAATCCAGCCTCCTTTTCGTCTTCGTGGAGTTTGCATAGTGTTTCTGTGTTACTGGTACTGTTCCATGTACAAAATGTACAACGTTCAAGCAAGACTCATCCGCGCATTTAGTGACAGAATAGTCTCTTTACCAGAGCTATTGTCCTCCTGATCCAACGTTGGCCCCTTTTGCCGTTTAGTGCTGTAGCGGAAATATCAGTAGAGATGATATGTTCTTCGACACCGAGCGCCCTCGTAAGTTCTGTTCCCCACCCATCTATGAACTGTTCGACAAAACTCCTCTCATAGAACGCCCCATTGTAACTAACGGATAAGTTCAGCTGGCCGTCCCACGTCCAGAGGGTCGTCCCAAGCACGCGGTTGATAATTTCAACGCTCAGCCACCAATCTTCGATCTCAACTGTTGCCGCCTTCCCACAATGCTTGGTGTGCAAGTAATTGTTGACTACGCCTAAAGAGCTCAGCGTTTGGTATGCTGGCGCCTGTAGCGGGTCTTCTGGTGCAGTGCTCAGAGCGCGTAGCGCTTTTCTAACATAGCTGGTCAGGAACTCAATCGCGTTATGAGACTCATCATTACGCAAATTCCGCGCATGTATCGCTCCCATCTCTGCTGCAATGGCTTTGAAGTCTCGGTGTTCGTTCAGGTCGATGCTGAATGGCAAACCAGTATGATACAGGCTAACAGCTGATTGAGGACCATTCCACGGTGCAGAGAGATACTTGCGTAAGTCAAGCGCCGTGATACCAGTGTATTTTCCCCTTCCAGTGCCTCGGGTGCTTGGGTCAGAATTGTGTTGCGTGTACGGCTGCATCGCAAGAACGAGGGCCGAGTGGGCAGCCGTTGTCACGGAGATTCCTCGCGTCTTACAGGACGAGATAATGCGCTCAGTCACATCAGCCGAAAATGTCGTGCGGTAGCGTTGGGGGCTGGTGGGCAATATAGTGGGCAGGGTCGCAATTGGAATTGACGGCGGGCCAGCCTCGAAGATGTCGAGTTCAGAATCAGAAGCTTTGCTGATCTGTGGTGTAGGTTCGCGAGGAACAAAGGCAGCTTCATTGAGGGAAGGTGCTAACCGTACGACCTCTGAGCCGTCAAATATAATGTTAGGCGGGCCGTCAGCGAGAATTTGGAGAAAGGCGTTTTGCAGAATTTGGAGGCCCGTGCCGTCTATACGCCAGTGCGGCGTGCGGAAAAGAATTTCTCGTGATAGGGGCAAGAAGTATATTTGGAAGAGTGCCGTGGGCTTGGTATACGTGTAAAGGTTGCTGGCCGACTTGCTTTCTGCATCAACAATGAAGGTTTCCTGCATCCAGATCCCGATGGACTCTACAGATGGCACCGTGTAGGTGAGTTTGAAGCCACTGTCGTCTGCCTCTGCAGCAATTTGCGGGTATAGAAATCGCAGTGCCTTCCAAGCCCTCTGCAGTTGCGCCACTGAAGGCGACTCTCTGAGCCTGATAGAACACGAAATGAGGAATTGTTGTTTTTGGATAACGGCACCAGCAGCAGCTATCTGACGATAAAATTGCTCAATGGAGCCAAATTCTCGCTCATAGCGACCCGGGACAGTTTCCTGCCACGGCATTATGGCTGGGTATAAAGACTGGTTGCCTGTTGCTGCGGTGGCTTAAAAATCATTGATGGTGAGCATCTGGTACCCTCCAACGTAGAATCGCAGGACACAGTTATGAAATGCGGATCGACAGCACCGTTTTTTTTAAAAATAATACCTATGGTTTGCGACACGTCTTTATACTAGGATTCTGCAGATGATAGTGAGCTAAATATGAGACCTTCAGACTGACGAGTCAGTCATTATGTTTAAGTCCAATGTTTCAATATCAAACACATTCTCACTCTAACCGTAAGTGATAGGTTCTGGGCCGCCAATCGTGCTGTCATCGGGTCAATCCACTGAGACATAGCCTACAGAATTGTTACACCATGCCAAATTGATAGGTGCATCAGCGATCATGCTGAAGGTGACGTCGGGGCTGAGACACGGCCTGGACCTTCCCGACAGCAAATGCGCTAGGGATCAGACAGCGACAGACGGTGTTGCAAGTTCAGCTATACGATCTGTAAAAACTCAGTAACCTTGGTCGCGAATTAGAAATTGGAGTATGGATTGTATGTCGTCTACACTAGTATTTTTTGTACGATATACTAATGCTCTACAGACTTATGTGCGGCCCGTGCCTGCCAAGGACCTTCAACATCCACAATAAAGCTTGACTCCACAGTGAGACATGTATCAGTGTTTGGCAGCAGCCAGATCTTGAATAGTCCTCTCCACAATATCCATTGCAACGTAACACTTAGACTCCTCCTCCAACTCGAGGCTCCTCGCCTTATACTTGCCGTTGTCGAAGATCTTCTCGACAGCCAACTGTACCTGTTCAGCGGTAGGGCGCCCAGTACGGAGGTTAATTGCCACACCAGCCCACTCTGCCCGAGCCGCTACCTCGGGCTTGTCTTCGGTGGCTCCTGCAATGATCATCGGTACGCCTGTACTGATGCCGTGCTGGACGGCTCCGTAGCCACCATTTGTAATGAACGCCGTGCAGTACGGCAGCAGATCGTCAAAGGGGATGAAGTCGACGACTCGGGCATTCTCAGGCACAAAGGTTCCTTCTGGCAGAGTTGCTCCCCTTCTGCCCAAAGCCACCACAACAATAACATCGTTGTGGTCCTTGAGACCATGCATTGTTGGGATGATCAGCTCGGTGTAATTGAGATTCAAAGTCCCCTGCGAGACGGCGACAATCTTCTTGGTTGTGTCGTGGGTGATGTCTGACCACCAGCTTGGAAATACCGCGAGTGGGTCACGGTGGCCTTTTGGCAGGCCGCCTGCAAAATGCAGCGTGGGAGGGGCATCGCTGCGCGAATATTCCATTGACGGGGTACACATTTGGAGGAAACAGTCTCCAGTTAGGTAAGGAGAGTCCATGAAGAAAGGCGCGCTGTCTTTAACGCCGAGTTCTGCGAGAACCTCTTTGAAACGCTGGTCAGGCTTGGCCAGTATTTTATCCTCCATGGCCTTGTTCATGATTTTGTTCCTGGCGCGGCCTTTGAGACTGGTGTCAGGGAGCAGACCTGGACCAAAGCTTGCCGTGTCGATGCTACGTAGCGCGATAGGGAATATACCGATGGCGATGGTGGCGGTTGGTCTAATTCCTGGGGCACCCAAGAGGCATGGCATACTACCCATACAGCCCGACTCGTTGAGCATGATGATTAGTCGTTCAGGATGCTTTTCACCGAGGATTTTAAGTGCTTTCTGCTGAGCAAAATGCTGGGCTGGGATGGCGTTCACGAAATAATTCTCCAAATCGAAGGCGAATCGGGCTGGCCCTGCAGGGGTGGCTTCCCTCTCGTCTTTAAGTGTTTCTTCGGTGACGTCGGCGATGCCTTCAAGGGCTATCAGCTTGGCGCCGATGGACTCTATTCTCTTCTTGTAAATAGAGCCAGTGACAAAGGTTACATCGTAGCCGCGGGCCACGAGCTCCTTGCCGATGACACGGATAGGCATGACATGGCCATAAATTGAGCTGACGGAAATGAGAATGAGGGGTTTGGAGACCGTCATGGCTGCTGTTGAGGATTTAGGCTGCGTTAACGGAATGCGTTTTTGGACGGGAAATCCAACGGAATCAACCGAATTATATGTGTGGACTGATGAGAATGATCGGCCACTTCGAGTTTGAAAATCAGACAGGTCAGACGCGATCGCCGTTACTTCACGTATGGCACTGAGACACACAATATTTACTCCAAGACCAATTTCACAGGCCGTGTTCACGTGTATATAGAATAGCTACAGTAGAACTTGCGGATCCTTATAGCCCCATGAACTTTATACTTCTACAGTCTCAGTACTGTATTGCCTCTTTTTACCGTTACTACTATTTCCTCTCCCATTGCACCTGCTGCACGGCTAATCTGGCTGGCCCATTGTTATCACCACCTATTCAGACATCTGACGCGTTGAATTGTTGCTTGGGACACCTAACAATCGTCCTTTTCTATTTACCATGTCTCATCAGCTATTAGAGCCATTTTTGGTTCATATTCGAATCGATGGGTTCGAAGTTCCAACCGCGCTGCTGGTCATACTTTTGAAAACATTCATTGTCAGTACCATCCCCCCCCCCATAATATTTATCAACGTCTAACCCATATGTTATCTTAGTACAGTGCCATCTGCTCGACTGTTGCGCTCGTGTACTTCGAGTTGATGTATTTAGCCACACGATATCTATACTTCCAAGGGTTCCTCAAACGATATGCCCCTCTTGACTCGACTCGACATATAAGCATGTAAGAGTTATGTTTGATATACTCCCTGTTTTCGGGTCTAACATATGTTATAGAGTATTCTGGAGTTTGATGTCGGCCTTTTTGCTCCCGATTTTCACGGCTGTGACCTGCCAAAGCGGAATGGAACGATCATTCGCCTTCAACCCGGTGTCTTGCTGCGCACACACGTTGCTCTATATGGCAATTCACGACGTTTTATTCTTCTACATGCACTTCGCCATGCACAAGTTTCACAGCTTGCACTTAGTATACAAATATGTCCACGCAATGCATCACGATGCGGTGCATCTTATGAATGGTATAACCACAAATACAAACGCCTCCTCTACACGCAGCTAATAGTTTGTAGCGTATGCGATTGGATATGCAGATTTTGGAGACGATCTCCTTACAATTGGAGTTCCCTGGGCCATCTGGACACTGATCGCCGGTTCGAATTGGTGGAACTGGATGTTACCTTTCAGCTTCATGCTCAGCGCTACATACATTGGTCACAGCGGCTATCGGTCCTCGTCGCCATGGTTCACACTGTTCAATCCTCTATTTCTGCCCATCATGCTTATGGTTGGCAAGCAGGCGTTGTCGCCTGCTGACCACCAGGTCCACCACACCTACAGGAGATATAATTTCGGGTTGTTTTTAAGGCTATTGGACAAATGGCACAAAACCTACAAAAAATCGGACAAGATAGCATATGATGTGCACTACTGGAAGAAGTGGGTGCGAGTCAAGGAAAACAGAGATAGCCTTGCAAACAACAAGTGGGAGGCGGGTATCAAGTTCGAGGAGCTCGCGATATGATTTTAATTCAAACTGTAATAACTAGCAAGCAGGATCTTTTAGTAGTATAGTCATGGAATTTCGGTTGGTAGCGTTTCATCCTCGGAATTTGGAGTCAGGAGTTTACTTTGGTATTTGATAATTTTTTTCAAAGGACATATAAATATAAGCGCACAAATAGTAAAATATATTTATAAATACTCATGTCGTTGTCATTAATATAACCATACCATATTTACTACATTAATAAAAACAAGCGCTAATTAATTATGGTCTGGAAAAATATAAGTTGCTTACTTTAGATATTGTTGCAAGAGGATAAAGGTAGAAAATATTCACTCTACGTAATAATGAAATAGATTTGATGTTGATGTTCCATTGAATACGTTCGTTTAGCTATTCAAGGAATCTGTAGCACGATGGGGTGCGAGGGGGGTTGCATGGCCACCATGAGGATGTTCGCATGTTGCACTTGGCGCACACCATCACTCCGGACTGTTGTGTCACTACTACAACAGTGTCTACTCTATATTTTTATTACAGGGCACAGTGAGCATGCCATGGCGGTACTGCTCCGTACGTAAATACCAACAACTTGGATTTGTTAATTGACATGCATACGCCGCCCTGAAGAAACGTGTGCACATTGTGAAGTGGTGCATAAGAAATATGCAGGGTCTACCATCGTAAGTCTTGACGGCGAGGAAGTTGGACATTCTGTGATTAAAGGAGCTTCGTACGTCTATGAGCATCACTGGGAATGTTGTGAGGCTGCTAGTTAGTATGTATCCATATTACGGCTTCGGGTAATGCGTGCAACGTGAGCCCAAACGCGAGGGAAAAGTACAGCATCGCGGGGGAGAGTGGCTTTTTTCAAGTATCCTTTGCCTGTGGGAATCTTTGCCCACAGCCCGTTCCATGCGCCCTCTTCGACCTATTTACAACTCTCGGCAATTTCCTTGATATCTAAGACCTATTCGTCGTTAGGGTGAGATTCTCGGGGCCGATAGACGGGGCGGTAATTTGCTGTTAGACAAGATAATCTTATCGCTCAGACAGCAATATTGTTTTCAGCCAATTTCCCGGTTGGGATTCGGTAGCCAAGCATTTACTTGATCAGATATGCCTGTCGATCACCCGTGTCCGGTGCGGATCAGCCCGCACGGTTGTATGAGTGGTCCAGGGACATCGAGCCTTGGCCACAGCTACTGTATATCAACCCCCTGTGTCCAGAACCACGACAACTGACATCATCGGACCAAAAATGTCTCGCCCACAGTGGCACTTGATGTATTTCTATAGGTAAGATCTACTAATTTTTTATGGACGTAGTAATGTTTCTTGTTGAAGAAGGTGATGTCGGGTTTAAAAAGACTGTGCCGCGAATCATGTTTCACTGAAAGCCCAACCAGGCGGGACAGGAAACCAGCTGAGCGTCCTGTTTGGTATCTTTAGCCGCTCCAGATGAGTTCAGACGTGTCGAATTTTGAATCACGCTCTCTTTGGGGCGTTGTCGGCGTAGTTAATTATATGTACCAACAGGAGGAATGGTATATAAATACTAAGGCTCTCGCCGCCAGCCTTTGAATAAACTATCCCACGTGACTATTCCACCCGACTATCGAATCGAAGCCAGTCCCTACCTAAACAGATATATCATTATTGCGTAAGGCATCAAATCTTCAGCCAGAACCAATCTAACAAGACTACAGAATCATGAAGCTCAGCGTTGCACTCGTTACCCTCGTTTCTGTCGTCCTTGCATCGCCTGTGCCAGTATCCGAGAGAAGCTACAATGTAGACGGCAGCTCTACTAAAACTATAGAACTGAGGGATATTCGTCTTGGTCTGAAGGGCAAAGAGCTTGTGTAAGTTATCGAGTTTGCGGGCCCTATTCTCAGCGTCCTAAACCCCGGCGCATTGAAAGCGAGAAATGCTAATTTTGCTCCCGTCAGAGATGTCCCAGGCATTGTCGGGTCCGACATCGGACTTCTAAATCCGAGAGACGGTGATGATTCTGGTGCCGTTGAAACCCCCAGGAATAATCTGGACGACTTTGACAGGCTTGTGAACGTTGCCGAGCCTGTGGGCACTACCCTGGACCCCCCTGTCCTGGACGGAGCCAGACTCCCTGGCGTATTGAACGCGAGAGATGCTGATTTCGCTCCCGTCGGAGATATCACGGCTACTATCGAACCCGAGGTGGAAGTTTTAAGGGCGAGAGACGGCTGATGACTCTTTGGCCACTAGAATCCCTGTGGAGACTCTGGTTGATGATATCAACAAGTCCATCGGCACCAAGTTGAACGCGAGGCAGGGGAAAGACCTCACCCAAATCGTGGAGCCTATAGTCTCTAATGCAGGCGTATTTTAAGACGGTGGACCATTCGGTGGCCTGCCTGGCAAATGTGATCTATCGCCAGCTGAGATTATGGCCAACGCCCGGAAGGAATTGAGTGCTGCGGAGAGCACCTACATGAAATACCCGAATGAAATCACCAGAGATGCCCATCAGAAGGCGATTGATACCGTTCAAGGTCTTACAAAACCGGGCAATTAAGAGGGCGTGGTGGTAGCGCTGCTGGTTTGCTGTTGTGGTGGACGAGAGCGTGGGGAGAGAGGTTGATGGAGGGCACGCGATGGAGAGGGAGTAGGAGGCATTGGAGGGAGAGACGGGAGTGGGATTAATAGGTCTCCTCACTACTATGATATATACCATATCTCTTATTGAAGTTAATATATAATTATAATTATTTATCCATGTTACTGCTCTAGTTTACAATCTATCTTCTTGTAATTTTCGAACTGTGTTACCATTGAGACTGCGAACTCTGCCCTGTCTTTGCTCGATGAAGCAACCCGAGGTCACAAAATAAAGTAATACCGGCACATGGAATCGATGCAGCATAGAGTACTACGGAACGAACCTTGAGTGCTTCTCTACAATCACACAGCAGCCACGAAATGCGTGTCTCGGCCGCAAAACGATAACTGTCACCGCACGCGCCATCCTAATATTACAACCCCCGCACCGACCCATCAAACGCAGCGGCAGCTCCCATAACCTTAATCGCCTATCGGACCGCACGACCACATCCGTCTCCAATCCCCATTCTTTGCCTCCCAATCTTGTTTGCGGGCGCGATCTACACCATCCCCAATCTGCGGGGTCTCAGTGCACGGCCGGCATGCCGGTTCGGGGAGCCAATTGTCTCGGGCAGGGGATTAGGGGCACAAGGGACTGTGCCAGTCAGCAGGCATGCAGGTCGATGCGGCTTTCGTCCCTGCCGCCTGACCCGGGTTGTAATGGGGTTTTCTATGATGCTAATGTCTTGAATCAGCTCAGCTGTTGAGAAAGCAAATGTCCGCACAAGACAGCTTCAGCTGGGCTTCTCAATAGCTTGGATTGTCGTCGGGCACGCCCCGGATTGGGGTAATGTCGCTACGCTACTCAGGTATAGGCCCCAGAGTGGGGGATGGGGAGGGATGGAAAGAGAGTATATGAAGCAGCAAACAGGCCAGCCATCCATCTGTTATTGTCCACCTCATCCTCTCTCCACAGCCGCAGCAGCGACTCTTTGATAGTCTGCTCGTACCGAATCCATATCGCAGCTCCAAATCCTCAAACTTCGTGCGTTCCTCTTCCCTTCCACTTCATGTAAACTACTCTAACGCCCGCACAGCCATCATGCATTACTCCTCCGCCGCGATCCTCCTCCTGCTCGTCCCCGCCACTCGCGCGGCCGCTATACCAATCAAGGGTGACCTGCCTGACCTCGAAGATCCCCTACGCACAGTACGACCTGACGTGGTGCCTGATCTTACGACGGGGCTGGTCGATGGACTCGCAGCAACGAAGCGTGGTGGAGCCACAGGACTAGATCCATTGCTACAAGGCCCGTTCCCTGGTATTGTGGTGGGGGTGGTTGACGGGGTCGAAAAGGAAGTGGGAGGAATTGTGCTGCCCGTGGCCGGAGGTGGCGTCGGCGCGCAGTCGAAGCGCAGCGCAGCCTTTGACCCCGCGAAAGATCTGCCCGTCGTCGTCGACATACTTGCGGGAGAAACTGCTCATCTAGGCGGCAATGCGGCAGCGGGCCCCGCGACGGCGAAGCGCGATGAAGCCGACGGCCTTCTCAAGGTCATTATTGACGACACTGCCAATTTGGAGAAGACCGCTAAAGATGTCAAGATTCTGGATCGCGATGAAGCCACCAACCTTGTTGGCAGCGTTGTCGACGTCCCTACTCAACTGGGGAAGGTGGTGGCCGAGGTACCGGTCGATCTGAAAGCGGAAGATGTCAAGATTTTGAAGCGCGAGGAAGCCGCCAGCCTTCTCACTCCCATTGGCGACGTCCCTGCCAAAGTGGAGGAGACAGTGACCGAGGTGGCGAACAACGCGGTAGCCGGCGTTGCTACGGCGAAGCGCGACGCAGACGCCGTTGCGCTCGCAAACAGCATCCGCAAACTCTCCTACGAGCAAATCGGGGCACTAGTTAATCTCCTCAAGGTTATCGGCGGCCGTGACACCGCGACGTCGAAGCGCAGCGAACCCGGTGTACCCGGTGTCCCAGACCTGGTCGTCGTCGTGAGCATACTTCTAAATGCGCTTACCGAACAAGTCGGCAACACAAAGTCGAAGCGCAGCGCACCCATGATACCCGAGGAGCTGAGAAACGAGCTGTCGCTCCTACTTACCGGAAAGCCGTTTTCCGAACAAACCAACGGTGTAGAGCCGAAACGCGACATCACCGGCACCGTGGTCGCCAGTTCCATCGCCTACGCGGAGAAGTTAGCTGCTGGACCAGCGGGACAACTCGCCGACCTCCAGAACGGCGCCCCTCGTGGATCCATCGGTCAACGCAGCGCCGCAGCAGATGTAGTGGGCGAAGTTGCTAGCCGGGGTCTTGACGAGACGGCGCAGCTCGAAGACTTGACGGGGGATCTGCTCAACAGCCTCGACAACAAGCGCTCGAAGTAGGAGAGGTGGAGGTTTGAGGCGTGGCTGCTGGCGGTATTGGGTACTGCTGCTGCTGTTGATGGGGGGCACTGGGAGTTTATGAGCGGAGTATGATATATCTTCTTCGCATCGGGAGGGACTAGGGTTGGGGAGAGGTTTGGGTATATATTTCTCTTCCCATTCAAAATAATTTTTATTGTTATATATTGTAGTTAGCTTAGCTTCGCCTTTACATCCCCTAGCTGGGAATCTCATAATTTATAATTCATGATTATATTGCCTCGAGGGAATTTCTTTTGGTGTGAAGAGTAAAAAAACATATATAATCACACTTACACCATATTATCATCTCGTGTCTGGAATCGACGAGTGATGGAAGCGCGGACTGGTAATTCAGACAAGAGCATGAACAAACCAACCCGACGTAAGAGCGAAGTGGAAACAAAAGTAAAAAAAATCGATGACAGCGACAACAATCCATTTGTCGTCACTTCTATCCATAGCCATAGCCGATTCCTCAAAGTACAACACCACCCATCTCCCCAAACCAACCCCCCAATCTCGCATCCCCCGCCATTCGCGGTGCGTGACACATACGTAATCAGCCACCTCCCAACGCCCAGTCTTTTCTTTGAGAAAAGCAATTTAGGCTACATACCAAATTCGTAGATGTGATAGTTCATTTTGAGAGATTAGATACTCATTTCGCGCGGGTTGTTTATTGAAGTGTGATGTGTGCATTGATGGGGGGGGGAGAGCGCATTAGGTCACAGCCACAACAAGCCACCTCCTGCGTTTTGTGTTTTCCCCGCGAATTGGGATGCTGGATTGGGGGTTAGTTTTAGCGTTACTTGCCTGTCCCGTCCCTGGTTTTTCGATCATTTTTTATGTTGGCGGAGGGAGGGGGTACACCGCTGTACACTTGGTTGGTGTATGGAAAGGAGAAAGAAAGCAGAGAACGAGAGGGAGGTGATGATGTGTCGTACCGTCGTACTATACCAACTAACACGGCAGTCTACAAAAATGGAGAGGGTGATTTACTACTATGGACCTCATATCATAGAGTAGGATCGTGACGGATTCCTCCCCATCTAGTCCCGGTAGCTCAGCGATAGTCCCGTGGTAGTGTGTTGATAGGGTTCCTAGTGCCGTGATAGTCCCCTCGCATCGCTCCTTCTTGCGGCGTAGTCACCTTCACGGCGGGGCAGAGGGACCGATTTGTCGGTGAGGAGCGTGGTGTCCGATTTTAATGCGACGGGCGCGGATGGATGTGACGAGACTGTTTTGGGGGGATTTTTTTTTATGAATGGTGGGATGGGGATGTGACTACGCTGGTTATGGATGTGTGTAATCTCCACCTGTCGAAAACGGGAAAGGCAATAATAGATGGGATTGAGAAAAATGTGAAGGTGGCTAGAAAAGAGAAGCCCTCATCACAAGGGAATCCCTCATAACCGGCTCGGTTGGACTCGGATATGGACTCGGATAAATCGAATATAGTCCCAAAAAAAAAAAAAAAAAAACTCGCCCTCCTCTTCCTCTGGGTAAGTTGAATACACTCTATTTGTCTACAGGCAGGGAATCGAGCCGTGTTCTCCTACCTTACATCCCCTTTCGCACCCCCCGTCCCTGCGTATCTCCCGCACAACGTGTCAATGTCAGGGTTAGCGTCAGGGTCCGGGTCCGGGTCGCGAAAAAATCCAGGTACCCGCGGCCCCCGGTGTACATCCGTAAGGTATTCCCAATACGAGGTCTGTAGATTGGCAGCCCCATGCGTAGACCAACGTCTTTAGACTGGAATGGGCGAGGCTACTGGGGATACTGGTAATAACTCAGAGTATTAAGTATTATTACTTTTACAAAGCAGAGTATAATAATAACTCGCATTAATATTTCATCGTATTACATACTCCGCTTCTCGCTGGATGTGTGTCCGGTATGTCCGAACCCCCCCCCTTCTTCTCCTTCTGCCGAAGCCACGCCGCGCACAGTCAGAACTCAGACCAGACCACTCACTACCAAGCGCTCGTGGGTGGGTGGTGGGTGTGTGTGTTCTGATCAGGACCGTGCCTACGTACCTCGCTCTGTTTAATCTCATCACATGTCCACTCTGTGTCTTAGTACAGTACAGAGAGCGTATTTCTATTTACAGCAACGGAGTCGTGCACCGACAACAATAGTATACTGGAAACATCTCCACCAGCCTCTTTCCCTCTCTTTCCTCTCTTTCCTTCCCCATCCGTCCTCCCCCCTCCCCGACGTCGCCGTTCGAGACGCCCATACCCGCGCTAGATCGGTGTTTCAACACGTCGCATCCGCCCACCATTTTCTGGATGTGAAACGCGCGAAAAAGTTGTGGTGGAAGGGGGGGGGGGGGTGAGCATAGCGGACCAATGGTGGGCGGGGGTACGGGGGTAGTCTAGATCTTTTTGGTGGTGTAAAGCAAACTTGAGTGAGGTCCATGCGCTGAGACAGGGGTGGTGCTTTCTGCTGCGCCTCATGGGGGCACTCTATCGTAGACTGGAGGGCACGGGCGTTGTGGACGAAAAGGGGAGAAGGGGCGATGGATGGGGTGGATGGATGGG
>KV459354.1:0-84682 GCA_001662645.1 Pseudogymnoascus sp. 03VT05 | reverse complement strand
GGATGGATGGGGTGCATGGATGGATGGACGGGATGGACGGGATGGACGGCACAGGATTGGGTGTTGGGTACACCACAGCAACACCCACACCCACACCCACACCCACACACCGAGGGCTCTTCCGCAGCCGCCCGGATCGTCGCTGTCTCCTCCAGCACACTACACACTACACACTACACACTACACACTACAACACTACACACTACTGCCGTTCTCTCCTTTCGCACCGGTGTCTCACTCTATTCTTATTATAGCGGCGGTTATCCGAGCTTCCTTCTTATCGATCGCCAGCCAGCGAGCGCTTGACGAGAGACACAACAGAGACAGAGAGACACGGCGGTTACTCGACCCCGTGACACCCGCAATGTTGTCATCCTCCCACCGAAGCGCTCACGAGAGACAAATCAGTTGTCGCGCGCGGCTGCTGGGGGGGTTTGTGTCGTGTCGTGTCATCTCGTGTCGTGTCATTTCGTGTCGTGTCGTGTCATTCTGATGTGTGTGTTGTTGTTTGCCTCGCAAAACGACAGCCCACTCCAACAGGAAACATCACTTGTTGGTGCAAGTACCCCGTCCGTCCGTCCGTCCCCGGTGCCCCAAACAAACCCATGCACAATTAAGGCCCGTGCAGCTTTTCCTCTTCCGCTCAGGCTCAGTCCGTCTTGGCGCCTATTGGACTACTGAGTGGGAATTGGCTCGATGGGGGATAGTATAGCGAGTGAGGGTTTGGCTGGGGGGACCTTTGTGGCCGATGGCTGGTGCCTGTCAATTCAATTCATCCCCATCAGGAACGGGCGCTGGGAGAGATAATTGCTAGTACTAGAATACTGTACTACTACTACAGTACTACTACTACAGTACTACTACTCTATCCAGGTCCAGTACAACTCTGTTCCCGCTCTACAATCGATGCGATTGGTCGGATGGAGGCGTGCCGTACCTGCATTAGTCGCGCGCTATGGGAGGAGAAGAAGGTCAGTTGGGGGTGAGGTGCGGCGTGAGGGTGTCTGGGTGTCTGGGCGCAGTCGGAGAGAGAGAAAGGGAGAGTACATAATATTCTGTTATATTCTCTCAATAGCCCACCTCAACCCACCACCCACCCCCATCAGGCCAAAGCCCCAAACACCAGCGTCCCATCGCGCCCTCCCCTTGGCACACAAACAAGGCCGTTCGCCGCGCGCCAAGTCCGGGTCGAGGCTGTCCATGCCGCGCGCGACGAACCTCTGTGTCCCTGCCAGGGGTCGTCGCAGTGCGGATTATTGGCTGTGGCCGGGCCACTTGCAACCGCGGGAAGCAGAAAAAGTGACTCGTTCGTTTTGGGGGTCCTTGCTCGGGGGGGGGGCCTGGAGAGAGGGCCCATCTCGGCTGCATCTTCAGATCGATGGCCCTCTTTCCCCACCCACCACCACCCACCGCGGGCCTCCTGTAAGGGACCAGACCAGCCGCCAGGGGGTGTTTGTGCACACATGGGAGTGGGCCACGGGGTTGGACTACAGAGGGGCGGTACTGGGTCGGGCTGCTTTGCGTTTGACCGAGGAGGCTCGTGAGTTGCTGGCCACGGTGAGAGGACTATATCATGGAGGCCCTGTCCGCCTCTCAAGCCTTCTTCTCCTCTTCTCTTTTCACCTCAAACCGAGCCTCACTTTCTTCTCCCTTCCATTTCTAGTCTTTGTCTTGTTTTTTGAGAGTCCAGAGTCATTCGCTTCTCTGCTCTCGCTTTCCTTTTCAACTAGCTGCGATATCATATCCAGCAGACGATCACTACTACTTATAACACACAACAACTTCACCAGTCTGATTATACTGTCACCATGAAGTCCCAATCTCTTGCTACTCTCGTAGCTGTGGCTGCTAGCCTCCAGGGTGTTGTTGCCACCGTACGTCGAGCATGTTCACCCAACAAGTTCTACATCTAATATATCACAGGGATGGAACAACGCTCATATCTTCTCTTGCCCCGGCAAGACCCCCGTCGACAAGTGCGAGCCGCACCAGTGGTCCGGCTTCACCTGGGGAGACTTGAACCTCGGATCTTTCGATCACTACGCAGGCTTTGACTTCTCCGGCGGATGGAGCTGCAAGTCCTCCTTCGGTGGCCGCAAGCGTGATGCTCTCCTCCCAAGGACCTTCGGAGTAAGTCCCCAAACAATCACTCCAAAACCCGTCCCCCACTAACACCCACCCAGTCCAAGTGCATTACCGGCACCACCCACAGCGACAAGTCCAGCTGCCCCAAGATCAAGGCCAGAAAGGTCGACAAGTTCTCCATCACCCACCTCCAGGTTTCCGTTGAGTTCGACTGCGACCTCGAGTTCCACTACACCCTCCCTGACAACTCTGTCTGCAAGCAGAAGTCGCACTGCAAGAGCACCGGTACCACCGTCGAGAACACCCAGTGTGGTGGCGCCAAGGACGTGACCGTCGTCTACCCCAAGCCAGCCAAGGGCGGAAAGTCCAGCTGCAGCATCGGCATCCACAGCATCGGATTCGACTGCCCTAACCCCACTGCTACCGCCAGCTCCGTCCAGTCCACCACCACTGCTGCACCAACTGTCGAGACCACCCCACCAGTGACCACTGCTAAGGAGACCCCTACCGCATCTGAGACCACCGCTGTTGAGACCACCGCTGTTGAGACCACCGCATCTGAGACCACCGCATCTGAGACCACCGCTGTTGAGACCACCGCTGTTGAGACCACCGCTGTTGAGACCCCCACCGCCACCGAGACCACCGCCGTGGAAACCACCGCCGTGGAGACCCCCACCGCCACCGAGACCACCGCTGTTGAGACCACCGAGGCTGCGACCACTGATGTCGAGGTCCCCACCGCCACCGAGACCGAGGTCACCCTGACCACCATCGTCACCGACGTCACCGTCACCTCGTGCCCAGTCACCCTCACCCACGTCAACTCCGGCCTCACCTCCATCGAGACCACCCTGACCACCTCTACCGTCGTCCTCACCTCCACCAAGACCTTCTGCCCCAAGTGCACCCGCACCAAGCCAACTGGCCCAGAGAAGACCGGCGAGGTCCCATCGAACACCGATACCGTCCCTGAGCCAACTACCACCAAGGGAGCTGAGCCAACTACCACCAAGGGCGCCGAGCCAACCGACACCACCATCGCCCCTCCCCAGACCACCTCCACCACCACCCCCGGCGGTGACTCCGGCCTCCCCTGCCCACCCGTCCTCCCGCAGTGCATCAAGACCTGGCTCCCAGCCGGCTGCAAGTCCAACTCCGACATCGGCTGCTTCTGCCCCAAGGCCGACTTCACCAAGAAGCTCTTCGAGTGCCTGAACGCCTTCGGCGCCACCGACGCCGAGATCAACGATGCCGCTGAGTTCTTCCAGGGTATCTGCGCCCCCTACGTCCCCACCAACCCCGGTATCGTCACCGACTGCCCCGGCAAGGGCGCCGTTGGGACTACCAAGCCCCACACCGGCCCCGTCACAACTATCGTCATCGAGACTACCGTCACCGTCCCTTGCGAGCCAACTGGCACCGCTACCGAGACTACCTTCACCGTCACCACCATCTCCACCGAGGTCACCGTGCCCCAGGTCGTCCTCACCACCACCAACAGCCAGGTCATCGTCGTTACCGGCCCAGCTACCGTTGATGCCACACCCACTGCCCCAGCGCCCGTCTTCACCACCTCCGCTGGTGCCGTCCCCGGCTTCACTACTAGCCGCGCTGGTGCCGCTGCCGGAACCGGAACTGGTGGACTCCCGCAGCCAACTCAGCCGCCGTTCGTGCATGGTAGCGCTTCTAAGAGCGCTGTTAGCGCTGGGGTGCTCGGTGCCGTTATGGCGCTTGTTGCGCTCGTCGTCTAAGCAATCAATTCCTTGATTGATTGATTAGAAGGAGGAGTTTGAGATAGAAGAGGAGAGAGGAGACGATGATGATGAGGAGGATACCCGCCTACGGGCGGAGAATAATTTACACGTTGCCATTCGGTGTAGGAATAAACGGGGAGGGAAAAGATATCTTTGCATATGCGTATTTAGCGCCGCTTTTTATTGGGGGGATATGGATCGCGGAGTGCGTGCGGTCTGATCGGCCAACTACCTTGGAATTTAATTGTATATTTTGGGGATGATTGGGGAGGAGGGGAAGTAGTTAATGGGTGAGGGGGATAATATGAGAGAGATATTGTTCGAATCTATTGATTGATTGATGCTATGATGCTACTACTTTTCTTGGTGGTACTTGGAATTGACTGATGCTGTGATCTTACTACTTTTATCCTTCGATTGATGAATCTTGTATCGATGGAAGTCATACATGCGATTCAAAGTTTCTGAGGAGTCTTACAATTCTACAAGATTTCCTGTCGCACGTGATACCGCGCAACAACCTTGGATAAATTCCCATTTATCCCGAAGCGCAGCGCATGTAGAAATCCCACACGTACCACTCCCTCACATGTCCGCACCAGCCTACCCACGGATCTCACAAAACCCTTACCTCTATCGCTCTGGACGAAAGGAAGATTTTAAAGTTGTCCTCGCGCCGATCCCCAGCCAGATCGCCCTTCTCCACATCCATCGGCTCAAGCTCCCCACATACACCGGCGCTATCTAACCTCGGCACGCGCGAGGGGTGGTTATCCAGGTACCGCAGACAGACACAGGCACGGGGAGGGGGATACTTAAGTTGCCTCCCCACAGTAACTCACTGCCCCACGCGCCTTTCAATCCCCTAGCTATCCTACAACTATCACCACAGTCATCGCGCAAAATATCACAACAACCACCACCATCACTTTCACCACTATCCCACAACAACCACAACCGCCCCCAACAGCACCACCACCATGCCCCCCCCATCCACCCCCTCCAACCCCGACCTAACCCACTTCCTAACCCACCCCTGGTGCGCGGCCCTCCTCTCCGCCCCAGACACAACTCTCCTCCCTACCCCCTCCCGCGTCCCTAAGAAAAGCACTGAAGATTCTTTCTTCGCCACCACGCTGAGGACGGGGGATACGATTCCCTACATGCTTTCTTTTACCTCCCCGCGCCCTCATGCCGCCTCTCTCTCGCCATCTGACGGGGCCGCCGCAGACCCATCTACCGCACCACCAGCACTAACTCCAGGAACCTCAGACGAGCAGGTGTCTACGTTATTTTCACTGGGGGATGGGGTAAACGGCTACCCCTCCACCGCCCACGGCGGCCTAACAGCCTCCCTCTTCGACGAAGCAATGGGCGTCTCCATGATGCGTCTCCGGTGCTCCTCAGCTTCCCCTAAATGCACGGCCTCTTCTTCCCCTTCTTCCCCCCAGCCACAAGGGGGGGGGACGGGGATGGATATCGTGACGGCGAGTTTGAGAGTTGATTTTTTGCGGAGGGTGGGGACGCCGGGGGTGGTGGTTGTTAGGGTTTGGGTCAAGGAGAGGAGGGGGAGGAGGTGGGTGCTTGAGGGGGAGATGGTGACGGGGGAGGGGGGGGAGGGGGGGGGGGGGGGGGGGGGAGGGGGTGGTGGTGGGGAGGGCGAGGGGGGTTTGGGTGGAGGTTAGGGCGAGTTTGTAGGTGGTTTTGGGAAGGGGGGGTTAGGGAGGCGGGACTTGTGGATGTCTGGTGGAGGAGTAGACGGGGAGAGGTGTCGCTCGTGGTTGTGCGAGCCGACAGATCCTGTTGTCGATGATGTGGATTCTGAAGGCCAAGGAGCATATGGGTGCAGTGAGACTTTGGTAGGGGATGAGGGGCGGAAAAAACTTGGTTATAAGATATCGGGCTATAGAAGGGAGATAGACGGGGAGGGGGTAGAAGACTTGACGTCTGAGTTGGACTAGAAGTTGGATTTCCTGGTGGTGTGGACATGAAGATGGTTGTTGATACTACCATTTACTTGCCATCTTATTAGTCACCGTGTATGATTCAAGTGTTTTCACTATCACAGCGCGTATGATTCAAGTGCATTCATTACCACACCGTGTATGATTCAAGTGCATTCACTACCACAGCGAAACCCCTCGACATATAATTTATATCCCACAACAATGCCTCTGAAGACAGTAATGCCTCAAACCCCACAATGGACGCCTCCCCTGCCGGCCCCAGCGACCCAGAACCCCTAAAACACCCACATAGCCACTACTGGAAAACCACAAAAAAAGGGCGTATCATTGAAAACTGGGTGCTGACCAAGGACAGCAAGGGGAAGACAGTGCGGAGTGTGGATCTCGTGCATCCAAAGACGGGGGCGAGGAAACGGAAGAGGGTGAGACGGTACGATAAGTTACCTGCGCTGATGAGGATTGCGAGCGGTGGTGCGAGGATGGAGGGTGGGGAGGGGAAGGATAAAGGGGATGATGTGGACGAGGATGGGGATGGAGAGGGAAAGAGGAAGAAGAAGAAGAAGGGGTGTGTGGTCATGTAGACTGGTGACAGGTCGGACGATGTAATTCTAACTGGGCAAGCTTCACCTAACAACGCAAATCCTACCGATGCGGTCCTTTTAACTCATGAACCACTCCCCTCTGCCTCTCAAAATCACCACAGTGCTCGAGCAACCCCTCCTTCTCCAACTCCTCCACAAGCGTCCACACAAAATCCTGACAACACCAGTATTCATCCTCATTATGTATCCTCGACGCCCTCGCAAAGTATCTAAGATTCTGCAGATTCTCCGTGTCCACATACCCAACAGGATGCATATCTAACGTAGCCACCGACGCGCTCGGACTAGCCCGACTCTCCGCATACGTGAACCGTTTTCTCGACCCCTCGATCTCGCACTCAAAGCCCTCGCTATCGCCGTCTTTGTCCTCGACGAACAGGGCCCAGTGTTTGAAGGCGGGGTCACCGCCGTTGCGCCGCACGATGGAGACGAGGCGGTACTCGTCGTTTAGCGGGCCTTCCTCTAGCTCTGGAGGCGCCTCAGAGTCATCTTCGTATATCATCTCGCCTGTTTCCGTGTTGGTGGAGGCCCAGAGCTGGGTGTTCTCGTCGAAGTGGCGGGTCCAGCCGTCGTTCATGGTGGGGGTTGTGGGGCTGGCCTTGGCGTGGAGAAATGCGGGGGTCGTAGATGCAGAGGAGAGGATTATAAAAGAAAATGAGTGTCAAGGTGTTGTTATTTGAATAAATAGACGCAATGCTAGTGGAGTCGTGGATTTATAGCGATAGTGGGGACTTGTTCGTGTGAAACAGATATTTAGGCAGCCGCCAGGGAACCACTCTCCAACACTCGCTCGCCATCCTGTAGCGTCCTTCACCTTCTATCTGCCGTTACAAATTATAGCATTTGTGGCAATCTAGGTTATTCGAGAAAGGTCTGAAGTTATTCTTCCAGTTTTACGTTTTTGCGGGGATTTCGGCATTCATCCACTAGAGGCGGCTCGTCCACGGGATCTTTGATATATACAAGTCCGGGATCATTCGGGGGGCGACTCGTCCACGGGATCTTTGATGTATACAAGTCCGGTATTATTCAGGGTTATTTGCTCGCTCTGTAGAGACCCAATATGTCTTAGCACCGCATTCGTCGGATAGGGGGAGAGGCGTGCGGGGGCTCAACTTACCATTCTCGAGCAAAATCCTACTATCGTCCCATCAGATACAGGGAGAGACTTGGTGACGGGACCTTCCCGAAGACTCAGCTGGAAGTTGGTCGGCGGGAATTCGAAGGTTCGGCGTCGAGTTGTATGAATCTTTTGAAAAACCGCACCAAGTTAGCACACCAAATCCAAATGAACACGAGTCAGGACAGACGCCCAGGCGCAAATAGACGCACCCTGAATCTGAGATGGCTTGCCCAAGTATACTGGAAGATCTTGTCCATCTGACAGATGCGTTCCCCGCCACGGCCGTCGATGGGGAAATCGTGTTCTCCGTCATCCCTACTATGGCCGAGCACCAGCGAGCTCTTGCCTTCTACAGGACAATCAAAGGTAAAGCCAATACCCAAGACTACATAGTTTCCGGGAGTCATATCCGAAATTCAAACTGTCATTTTGACAATGTGGCACAGGAGCTCGCCCTTGAGGCCGCCAAACAGGATCGTAGACAAGGGCATTTCGTCTTGCCCATATCTGTAAGCCGCAGGTAACCCAGGGACGCCTATGAACGAGAGGCTGGGATCGGGTATTTCAGGATACCAAATATTCACATCTTGAGGCGCCGGGGGTTCGTCGTTATGGCTTGAATGCACATCCGTCTCTGTGTCATCTTTGCCAGCTACTGACAAAGTGAACGAGTTTCAGGGCCTGAAAACGTCAGCGGAAATACCATTCATAGGGTAAAACAAGATTACATCGAAGCCGCCTTGGAGAAGCGCAACTCCATTACTATCTTCTCGTTTGGTTCGATGGGGAACCAATCGTCTCCTTGGAATGCCGTCGTACTCTCCCACCCAGTTTGATAACCCTCCTGTAGCCGACTCGATCGCGATCCCACGGATTCCTCGCGGATCCTGCGCGAGTTGAAGCCCAACTACGCAAGCAGGTCGTGAGTCTGCCCAAGTGACGAGGGCTTCACTTTTCATGTGGATATACCCGACCTCTGTGCTCGCTCCGCTCTTCTGCTCAAACCTTATACCTGAAATGTAAAGTAGGCCGAAGACGTCAATTGTTGAGATGAAAACAGACGCTATATCAGAGGGCACATCGACTGTTAGTCTGTAAAGACATCTTGTGCCATGGTCAAAATTGTCATTGCGTGGAAGCAAGCTTCTGCTAGCAGTTACCCATTTTAGCGGACCTATGGGGGTGCTTGATTCTGAATACCCCAGGAGGGAGGGGGGAGAATCGAGCATGCTGCAAGAAATTTTTCCTCAACGGTCTACTAGGTCTAGAAGGTCCCATGCAAGCTTCACAATCCTCTTTCGGTTGAGTATTGCTGGGTGGCTCTTAAGCTCCTTAGCCTTAACGCATATTGATCTCCATCGTCCCTTACATTGGGACCCATACTCCATAGATTCGAAAACGTGCTCGAATTCGCCGCCGCGACGGAATTGGGAATGCCAAAAGGTATCGGGTAGGACAAGATTCGCGTAGATTTGGGACGCCTGTTTGAGTTGTGATACATCTTCCAATGTCAGCTCAGTGACAATAAGCTCCAGAATCTCAAAGGGTAGAGCAGAGAAAGGGTCGTTTTCAGTGCTCCCTCCCACCTTAAGAACGTTTGTAAAGTAGTTGTCAGCGTAGTCAGTAGATCCCTTCTCAAAAATCAATCGCAGACCGGGAACTTCAAGCGGGTTTTCGAGCGCCTCACCCATGATCAGCTCGTGGCTCCGCGGTTTCACTCTGTGGAGAATCCGCTGCGGTTTCTCCCCTGGGTACGTCGCAAACTTCGTGTCAGGCTCACAGATACCACCATAATCATGCCCAAATAGTAGCACTCCACCCCGCGCAGGAATAGACTGGCATATATTAAAAATCGCCTGCGTATCCAATAACCCCCACGGTCGCAGCTTGGTCAACAGGTCCCAGCACGCGGAGTGGAAGGAAAACCCCCAGAATATTTCACCTGTCCCCTGAAATCTGCGAGGCGGCGAGTTTAAATTTAAATGGCGAGTGATGGCCCCATCATGGCCTGTAACATGTCCGCCTTCCAGAGACGGATCATTTCGCGGCCACCAAAGAGATGCGTGGCACAAGGTCCACGGGGAATTGGGGTCGTCGCGCCGGATCCCCACAGCAGAAACGCACGCCGTGTCACAGGCATCGTTGACGGTGTAGACTAGGTATGGTAAGCGGGGTGGATGGTGGCTGTGGTTACAAGCGGCTTACTGGCACGAAATGAGTGCATCCATGGCGGGGATCTAAACCCAGCGATTCCATTGCAGGCAACAAGATGCTCTCGTATTGGAGAAGGGGTGTCTTGAGACTCAAGGGCGTATCAAACTGGTATGTTGGAAAGTATGCAAATCCACGCAATACATATATGCACGTTTGTTGTTCGAGCCACTGTTCTTCCACGATGTCTCGCTAGACTGCGCCACATCCCAGCCATACTCCTCGACACGCTTGATCATGCATCTTCTCCGTCAAAATCGTCGCGAGTGCGTGCATATGAACAGCAATTTCTAGCATGTTTGCTTGAGATTTGGTTTGTTTTCTTTATACAGGTGCCTGTTCACTACTAGTTGGAGTTGTGGATTTCGCTCCGTCGCACCTGCCACCCCACGGATTATAACACCGTCCACATACCTTTGCAAGCACCGCGACGGGAAACAAAAGTATAATAGCATCGTTAACAATCGTTGGATGCTAAGATGAGGCTATAATCCTGTCTACTTCCTATTTCCAGTGGTCACTGCGTTCAGGTGATGTTCTACTTGTTCCGCCAACAAACAAGCGACTCAGGGCGCACTTTATCTCCAGGTCTGCACGCAAATTAGAATGGCTTTCAATGTTTACAGGGTTCAGTTTGCCATGGCAATGCAAGATCCAGATATGCCGAGCCCGCGGTATCACAATGTGATCTTCGTCGAAACGGAGGCCGATGACAGCGGCTTCGTTCATCACGTCACGGGGGACATCACATCTGGAATGGTGTACGCAACGAGAAGGGAGGGTCGTCCCGAGGAGTCTGAACTATTCGTCCGCAAAGAGTTTATTGGCACGGTCGAATCAGCCACCTATCCCGAGAAAATCAACGCCGTTCTGGAAGCACTGCCGCCACCGCCGAAGCAGAAGAAGTTCAATATCAAAACTATGAGAACGGAACAAATGAAAGCTGACGGCTCGTTTTATGAACCTGGCGAGGCGAGACCACGAATGGTTAAGTGCACGGAGTGGACTGTGGAGCAGGCGATTCCAGCGTTATATGCGAGTGGCGTTCTCCAGAAAGAGGCAGATAGGGATACTCAACGCTGATATATTTTAAGGGAAGAAAGGGACGATGCAGGCGGAAACGGAGCGATTCTCTCCTTTTTAATGTACAATCAGCTATTGATAGGATTTCTCTTAGCATTATTACACGTAGAATTTTTGCTCCGAAATATCGCGGGATGCGCAGGATCAGGAGAGACCCAGATCGTTACGATTAAGATGGCCGCCAATCTCGAATATAACACGAGCCTGCTGGTGATGGTTATTTCTCCTGCTGTCGTTTGGACCTTCTTGTCGTTGCTACTTCCAGCTGTCATAAAGCTGCCGCTGCAAGGTATTTCTTGTTGCCGCCGACATACTGTTGCCATATAGTTCTTGCTGTCACGCATCTACTCTTACTGCTAACTATCTAGCCCTTCTTCCTTTTCTCTGTGGATAAATCAGACCTCACAGATCTCATACTCCGCCATTCGGGATAACAGCCACGGTCCTTGCGCCTTGCATCAAATCAGTGGTTCCAATGATGATTCATTATGGGAGTCCTCTCCCCCTTCAAGTATTTATATTTTTCGGGCTGCCCGCCATTCGCTCCTGTCGACTCATGTGATACACCGACAATGTAGACACTCATACCATCAACTGTAGACTCAATGACGGGTCCTACCATGCCACACCATTCAAATCGACATACAAGAGCACATATTGTACCAACGTAATTGATTCCTAATAGTCCAGAAATGAAGCAATTCATCACAACTCACGTGATTATTACCCCTCTACCCCTCATATCCGTCAGCACAACTCAACAACCTCAACCCCAAATACTCTTCGACTTCCCAGAACGTCCTCAACTCAAAAATACCACATCATCCTCAACATACCAAACCGCCAACCATGTCCGCCCCTCCCCCCGGCGAAACCGACCTCCCCACCCTCCTCTCCACCATGACCTTCACCCTCTCCCCCACAACCTACGTCTACCTGACCACCACCTCCCCCCTCCCTCTCCTCACCGCCCTAGACCCCATCCTCACCTTCCGTGAACGCGAAGGCACAACCCTAATCACCACCCTCGATCTCGCCAACGCACACGGCCACAAGTACACCTACGCCTGCAGGATGATCACGCTGGAGATCCATTCTAGTCTCGAGGCGGTGGGGTTTATGGCTGCCATATCGAAGGGGTTGACGGAGAGGGGGTGCAGTGCTAATGTTGTGAGCGCGTTTTTTCATGATCATCTTTTTGTGCCGGTGGGGATGGAGGGGGTGGCGATGGAGGTGTTGGGGGAGTTGAAGGCGGGCGCGGGAGGAGAGAAGTGAGGTGATGGTTGGGTGGTTGGGTGGGTGGGTGGTTTTTTGTATGGCTGTGTTGGGTGGGTGGGTGCTATCGGGATAGACTTCAAGTTATCATAATGCAAATCACAAGTGTAGAGTATCTCCAATTAATTTTCCAGATCTGGTACAACCCCCCTCCGGCCTACCCATCAACAGCAACAACAAGCAAACCATTGATTCATCAAATCATGATACTGGTGTGCAGCAAGCAACCCCTCCCAGTTCAACTAATTCACCTGCACCCATGATTAGCCTTGGTGAGCCGAACTCGCATTTCTCACTTCTCACCACCACGGTCTTTCTGTCACCGTTCGCGTTCACCTGTCGTGACCTTATCCTATTGTCACCACATGCTCCCGTCACCGCACGCACACACCTTTATCCAATACCTCAAAACTTCTAGCTTCACACCATTAGCTTGAGTTACTGCCTCGGACAGCAGCAGGACAGGTTTCCAGGCACATTAGACATGGTTCTGTGCGTTGTATGCGGTTGTGCCGGTAGTATGGGGTTGCGGGGAATGTTATATATTTAGTACCTGTGCGAGCGAACAGAGGTGGTGAGATTCCCCCATATTACTGTCCAGACCTTAGGGGAGGGGTAGGTGGTCCCAAGTGGGTAGGTGGTCCCAAGTCTTTGAACCTCACTATAATTAACTCCAACACATATTCTATGTATCACACGGTGGTATTAGAAACAATATTGTTAAAGAAGCCATTATTCAATCTATGTCTATGGTCTATCTCGTCTATAATCTTAAAATAAAGGTATCAATGTTCTTTCATAGGCATCCATTATTTCCTGTTGTCTTTTTGACACTCTTACTGCGTAGCCGAGGTCTTCTCCTCACCAGCCGCCTCGGCAGTCTTCTCAGCATCGGCACGCTGTCTCAAGTCGCTGCCGCTGCTGCTCTCGTTGCCGCTCTTCTCAATTCCGGTAGAACCACCGGTCTCCTCATCGCCGAAGCCGTAGCTGCGAGCGACATTCTCGACCTCTGCGTCGGTGAGGTAAGGCAGCTCCTTGCTGGCGCGGACGTAGCTCATGTTCTCGATGAAGCCCTTGGCGAAGATGAGATCGATCTCCTCGAGAGAACGCTTCTTGGTCTCTGGGTACAGGAAGTAGATGATGGGGATGAAGCAGGCGTTCATGGCGGCGAAGAAGACGTATGTGCCGAAGCCGATGTTGGAAATCATGATAGGCGTAACCATGACAATGAGGAAGTTGCTGGACCAGTTGACAGAGGTCGAAATGGCGTTGGCACGGGCACGAGTACGGATAGGGTTGATCTCGGCGGGGTACAACCATGGCAGAGGAAGCCAGGTAGCACCGAAGAATGCAATGTAGGTGAAGAGACCCACGGCAGCACCCTTAGCAGCAGCTGGCGTCTTGGGGATCAAGCAGGCAAAGACGAGGACCATGCTGAGACACTGTCCAATACTGCCGATGAGGAAGAGGTTTCTGCGACCGGCGCGCTCGATGATGAACCAACTGACGGTGGCGAAGATAGAGTAAACGATCATGTTAACACCACCCAACAACATAGCCTCGTCGTGGGTAGAACTAAGAGAAGTTTGGAATAGAATCGGGAAGTAATAGATGACAGCATTGCATCCACCGACTTGCTGCATAAGCTGGGAAGACGAGCCGAGGAGCATGCGTCTGAAATGCTGAGTCTTTCCGTTGGTGAAGAGGGCAGAGTATGGGGTCTTGCCACCCTTGTGGCCGGAAGCAGCGATACTCTCCATAATGATAGTCTTCTGGAGCTGGGTTTGGGGGTGGTCCTCTGGAAGATCGTAGAGTGCCGCAATGACAGACAGACCCTCCTCGTGACGGTCACGTGAAAGGAGCCAGCGTGGGGACTCTGGCAAGAAGAATGCGCCAATGCCGAGAACGAGTCCGAAGACGATCTGGAAGGCAATGGGGAAACGCCAGGTGAAGTCATCTATAGAGCTCTTGGCAGATCCGTAGTCAATCCAGTAGGCGATCAGAGTTCCGAAGGCGATGATACCACCCTCGATACAGATCAGGAGACCTCTGTTAGTGGTGCGGCTACACTCGGCTTGGTATGTCGGGATGGTAGAGGTGTTCTGGAGGTTGTCAGCAGCGTTTCAATAATTAAAAGGGTGGGAATATTACAATTCCGTTTCCGATACCAGTGATGGTACGGCCGATAATGAATTGTACGGTAGCTTTGTGTCCGTGCATGCACGTAACCTGGATGATAACACCGAGAATCATAATAAGTCCACCAAGCATCATCTGGTATCTGTCAGCATTGCATTCGCACGCCATTGGAAGGTGAGACAAACCGATCTTCGGCGACCGAAACTGTCACCAACCCAAAGGATGAAGAGGGCACCAGCCAAGCATCCAATCTCGTAGATGGCAGTGACGAATCCCTGGTAGACAGAGTTGTCAAGTGTTTCGGGGAAGAAGGCGTTGAATTGCGGCGCGGAGATGATACCACTCATGACACCCTGATCGTATCCGAAGAGCAGGAAACCAGTGGTCGCGATTGTTGAAATGGCAAGACCGAGAGGGCGGCCGGCCATGCCCAAGAACTTGACGGGCGAACCGCCGGTGGTGACTACATCTGTCGACATGATGGCGTACTCATGCGACTCTCAGAGTTGTGCAGTGAGTATATAATAGATTGCAGATCCCCGTGCTGTCAAAAGGAATGAATGCTTTCTGGGGAAGCGGTTGGCGAATGTAGAAATATGTGGGAAAGGAGGGGAGAGAAAGCCGGAGGAGGTTGTACGGTTCTTATATAACGCGAAGGGTCAGCCCATGCCATGGGGGCGGGAAGGTTGCCGCGAACCAACCGACAAGTGGCAGTCGCGACGTTGGAACCCCGAATCTATCCACGACCACGAAGAACCGACAAGCAAGAGCCACCCAGGCATGACGATCGTTCTCTCCGCACCCCACACCATCCTTCCCCATCCATCCCATCCATCAGTTGCGGGCTCCCAATCAGCGCGTAGGAAATTAAGATATTCTCCAATTCTACCCCCTTCGCCGCTGGGTCCTCATCTCGCCATGAGGGGACCATCATTGGAGGACCGCATGTTGGACAGTGTGAACTAGAGAGCTGCTAAAAAGTTGCAGGCACGATGCAAACGCCCATACGCCCCGTACGCCCCCCGTAAGCCACCCCGGTAGGCTCCATATCCCTCCCCTGCTAAGGTGGCAACCCCAAGCTTTCCGCCCGTTGCCAAGCCGCCCCTGCCGAATAGTGGTAGTGGCTAGTGATAGGTAGTTAGGCCTAGCAAGGAATATCTGATAATAAAATCGGGGAGGTGGGGGAATCTGCACGTGAAATACGTCATACCTTTCGATAGGCAGGGAGAATTGCTGAGAGTAGAAAGGTAGAGATGTGAAGGAAGCGCCAATGCGCACGATTTTGGTCGATGTGGGCGATGGTGGCGATGGTGCGCACGATGATTAGTACGGGTACAGTAAGAACTAAAGCGCTAGAGTAGGAATTAGTGAGTAGAGAGGCAGGAGAAGAGTACATTCGTAGATGATCATACAAGATCATACCTGCGTACTCGTGGCACGCACGAAGGAAGAAGTTACTATAAAAAAAAACAATAGTAATGTAATAGTGTGGATGCACAGTACACACTGTTACGGCATATGAAAGTACTGTCTGTGTCTGTATAGAAGATGGAGTAGTAGTATTACCCCAAACTGTTTACTTTGACACTGTCAGCTGCCATCGGTTAACGAGTTTTTCTCTGCTGCGTTATGGAGTTGCCAATAGTTAGAAGTAGAAGTATATACGGGACCGCCATGGTATGTATTGTATTGTATGCATGTATGTATATAAATCTTCGTATGTATATATATCTCCGTATGCGCCACCAACAAACACCGGTATGTACCGACCACCTCCCATACTATGGTACGGTACATAAAACGCCGTGCCGGCTGGGGGCTGGCGGGAGTGACATCATCCCAGCCCTTCCCTCCCTTACCAGACGAGGGCTTTATTGGGACGACAGCCTCGGTTGTTAGCTATCGTCGGACCTCATTGGCCCGGACTTGGCCCTCGCGGCTTCCTTTCATGGATGTTAAAAAAAAAAAAAAAAAAGGAATGTATCGGAGAAGGCGATAGTAAATATTCCGTTATCATCCTCGGGATACCCAATGTGACCATGGATCATTGCCGAGCAACAGGTTGGTGACGCGGTATGTTCAAATTCTTCACGCCAGATGTGCATCATGCTTGTCTTTTCCCTGCTTCTTCTGATAAGCATACTCAAGGGTGCCACGAAGAAGGTGCTGATGATGCTCGGACCTAGAATACTACGGAGTAGAATACTAGAATCCTGCGGAGGTCACTTTGCGGAGGTAGATTTTGCGGAGAGACAGTCCGAACTTCGGGGTGCATGTTACCCACGTGAAAATATATCTATTACCATGTTAGTATTACTATGGTACAGCACTCCTTCGTATGCTAGATATTGTAACTGTACATATGTTTTTTGCCCTGCAGCATTTGTTATTTCGGTGTTCTCCTGCGTTGCAACACCCTCATCCTTCCAGTACTTCGACTTACTCCGACCCACCACATCTCCTCCGAATGTAGTCGTTCGGTCCGAAATGGTCCACTGTAAGGAGGTTGTCGTCCCACTGTTTACGGCTGAAATTCGGGGATTTTCGCTCCTCGTTCCACTGTTATGCACATGACTGTACCC
Source organism: Pseudogymnoascus sp. 03VT05 (assembly GCA_001662645.1). Lineage (NCBI taxonomy): Eukaryota > Fungi > Ascomycota > Leotiomycetes > Thelebolales > Thelebolaceae > Pseudogymnoascus > Pseudogymnoascus sp. 03VT05. The sequence goes on along the minus strand of KV459354.1, from coordinate 67,858 downwards.
GAGTCACATGTCCGCCCCATTGAAATCCTGATACCCAAACCACAACAGAGTGAAGTCCGAACTGCCAGCATCGGTGATGTTACTTGTTATACTCAAACTACGCAGTAGTAAAAGAACTTTCTTGCTTCTTTTATCTTTCGGGTCTATAACCAGCACGTTGATGACAGTTGACAGACGCTCAAGTGCTGATCTTGCTGTGCTGCCAAACGTGGCGTGTCAACGATCTAAACTCATGGCGCGACTTCTAGTTCCAACATACAACATTGCAAAATCACGTGAGGGCCGTGCCTGATGCTTTCGGTGTTTGCCCATATGCAACAGGGAAAACTCGACTCTTTCCATATCCAGATATAAGTGGACGGACGACTGAGTAATGCGCAACGAAATCAGTAGCGAGCATCCCCCCCATCCTCCGCAACTCGGCACCGCTGAAAGGAAGTACAGTACTGAAAAAATGTAAACGAAATCACCTGTACCATCAAACAGCAAATGAGCCGAGTCATGTCTCCTGCGCTGAGAAGAGTGCTTCCTCTCGACGATCATCTCAGCCTCGCTGAACCCCACTGGTACTCGGATTATCACGACCCCTCCACTCCCCTCACATAACCCCCACCGGGACAATGGTGGGTGCCTCTCTCCAACACGAACCCCAGTGTGAGAAATCATGGAGACCAACCCCCTTCGACCACGCGTTTGAGTGGGATAATGGGGTCTCTCTCCACAACACACTGTACCACACTCGTAGGATCGTGGAGAGCGCATTCCTTCCGCAGCTCAATACCCCAAATTTCTTACAACGTTGCAGTAGCGGTTCGTTCGAGATCATGGGGTTATCCAGTTTTCCCCTCCCTCCACACTTACTGCCATCGAAACGATTTGCATGGTGGCTATGCAACGGAGGGGTGATTATCAACCACAGGCGTGTGTGTCTGTGTTCCTAAAGCAGTATATAAATTCGTCGCATCTCGATTACGCGATAACCATTAATACCCAACCAAATTCCACAGCTGGAATAACGAAAACAAACAAATCTTCTAATGCAACGGGGTTACCGTTTTGGGAGCGGGTCAGCTGCTCCTATCTCATAAACGCGCTATCACTCAGTAGCCCCAACACCATCCTGCCCGCCAAGAGGGCTAGGGGGGTAGGGGGTTTCTATAAGAAGAATTTGGGAGCACAGGCATTTGCCGATCCATTGAAGCATTGCAGTGTCTTGGAATCCGCTGCCCAGCGTCTTGTCTTGCCGCTCCGTGCTCCCGCTCGCTTGTTTTCTGTTGGCCAAGGAGGGGGCCGTGAGCTTTGATATCGCTCGCATACATTTACTGCTTTGGCAGACTGAGTCAACTGTTACTAAACAATTGAATTACAAATTCACGAATTTCGCCAAGCGGCGGCCTCTTCGGTGTGTGTAATTGAAAACAGAGTCTGAAATTACATGTTATTTCCATTCCCCGTATTTTTCCGTGCTTTCGTGGGCCCTTTAATCCACAGATCAGCATTCTCCGCGTTGCGTGTGCTGGAAGATCAACTCGTTAGATTTGTGGGCTTGGTGCATGGAGAAGTGCTGCTATGATCCATACGAGAGTTCCCACTGTCACACGTTTGACAGGACTTTTGGAACAGCTTCGTTGGTGACAGGTCGGGGATTCTTATGTCATGCATGTCAACATTGAGATTCTGGGGATATGTAAAGGTCGTGAGATGAAAATATCATATTTGGTCCTGGATTTAAAGCAACGCGGATAGAAAATAAATACTCCGTCTATTCATACGTAAATTAATTAATTGCGTGCTAATATAACGAAGTGAAAAAATCGGAGACTAAAGTTTTATTTTTGAAAATAAATTGAATAAAATTAAAATATTACGAATATTTTCTACCTAATACGCCAACAACATAATAGCAACGATTTAGCTTGTTTCCTACACAAAATAGAGACCCCAGCAATTAGTTATTAAATAAGGCATGCAGATGTCGTGTCTTGGCGAGTATATGATCAACCTCTTGAACAACTCATGCGAGCTCCTTAAATCCCGGAGAAATTGAATAAAGAGAAGAGACGAAGAGAACTTCACTAGAAGTAGCTGGAACACAGATTTCGTAGTACAATTTATTTATTGCTTTATATAAAACACGTAATGGGATTATAGTGCTCTCAGTATTTATAGGATTACACCCTCACCCTCTGCCATTATGCGGCTCATTGCGCATTGTGAGCAGGACTGTAAGCGGCTCGGACACTAATTGCAATGCAGCGTGAAATGAAAGCAGCTTTGATTCTAATCCATCTCGCCTGGCAGTATTGACAGCCATACTCACGTCGCACAGCGAAACGAATCTGAACATAATCAGTGAAGATTATAGATGGGCCATTTTCAGTAGCACCACGACAACCTGGTAACATTGCCCAACATTCCTTTGAGCCCGTCCAGCCAAAGTAAAATATCCACAAGGAGTCGAGGAGAGGATAAGTCATGTATTACAATTAATATTCAGCTGCCAGTTAACTCCTGCAACAAGACGCTTCGAAGCACAATTGCCAGCACAAATTGGTTCACTGTGACACAGACGCACTCTACAGTCGGCTCTGCACTACATCCACACGAAGTAGTGTGAAAGCAAGCCTTGGCCCAGTAGAATCGGAAGGTGACGCAAAAGGAATGATGTTGCTCCGCGGAATTGCTTCTGCAGAACCATCGACCTCCAAAGGGGGATTGCAGATATAACATCGCATCTATTTCAAGAAATCTAACTTAAGAACTTTAAAATTAACGCCGCAACCTCATCCGGCCGCTCCTGCATAACCCAATGACCTGCACCCTCTATAATCTTCACTCCTCTGAACTCTTTACACGCCTCACCCATCCCCTCCACCGCGCCAGGATTCTGATACGTGCCCCAGTCCTGCGCCCCTGAGACGAAGAGGCACGGCACCTCGATCTTCTTACCTGCAAATACAGCCATATCGGCTTGATACACCGGGTTCGTAGCGACGCGATAGTAGTTCAGGCCGCCCTGGAACCCGGTCCGCGCGTACTCAGCGGCATAGATTGCGAGCTCCGAGTTTGGGAGCCAGCGAGCAGCTTTCGTTTCCACCGCTGCAGCATCTTCGTGTGCCATATCCTGAGCTACCGTCTCTGACATCGTGGAATCCAGGGGCATGACGTAGTAATTTGGAAGCCTGGATAGTTCGCCCGCTTCCCAAGCTGACAGCGGGTGCGGTGCATTTCCAGCCCAGTCCGCGGATTTTAAGTGAAAGTAACCCCGCAAAAAGCTATGAAGTCCGGCTGCGGGGGATGTCATCTCCTGACAAGCCGGCTCGGTGGAGTAGTACCGCTTGTAGTGCTTACGAGGCGGATCCAGCTCCGCGAGGGAAGCTTGGATATCCGGTTTGGCAGGTGATGGGGAAGCGGGGTTCCGGTATGTGTTCAAGGGGAAGGCCGGAACTCCGCGGAATGGATGGGACATCAATACCGTGCTGTGGCTTCGTAAGTTTTGAGAACTTGGAGACGAGATGTGTTTACCTCTTGAATATATCAGGGCGGATCAGGGCACAGAGACTGGCGCCTACGGCGCCGAAATCATGACCGACTACGCATGCTACCTCGTTATACCCAAGCGCGGAAACCAATTTCACAGCATCTGTGACAATGCGCGTTGCCGCGTATGACGTGAGATCGACTTCTGAATACGGTCTCGTATCCCAACCAGTCGTCCGGCCGTAGCCACGCTGGTCGTAGGCGACGACGTAGTAACCAGCAGCTGCTAGAGTAGGAATGATTTTCCGATATGAGTATGCCAGCTCTGGGAATCCATGGAGCAGGAGAATAAGTGGCTTGGCTGGAGATGCGGAGAATCCGGCTTCCAAAGTATGAAATGTCAAGTCATCTGTTGGGATGTAGTGCTCCGAGATTCCATTGGGAAGGAGTAATGGAGGTAGGTCTGCTGCCGCACTGGCCATGGTGGGATCGGCTATTATACAAGAAATCCGAATCAAAGCAAAATTGAATATACGAGACGTTCTTACCGTTATTTAGAGTCTTCCTCCAAATGTCGCAATATCCTGGGAGTCCCCTACCCCGCACAAGTAGGCTGACGTGCCGAGCTTCAATCTTGTGCCATGTCACGTGCTATCAAACCGGTATATTCTATCTTTCCATAGTAGTCTAATTGAGAAGATGAAGTGATATAACTTCGATGGTCTCGAAAGAAAGATTCCCTTGACGCTGGTTGACCGTGGTTGGCAGCCTAAACAATTCCCCTGTCATAGCTTCCACCTCTTAGCCACCTCGATCCCCTCAGCCAATGTCCCGACACGTGCATCAATGGCATACCCCTCTCCCTCCAACCTCTTGCACTCCGCCCAAAACGTCGCCAGCGGAACAGAAAACGTCTCGATGAACTCATTCTCCTCCAGCTCCGGCTTAAGACCGTCAGGCTGGTTCTCAGGCAGCGAGAGGTCCACCACAACGTGGACCATCCGTAAGTTTGTGTTGCAAAAACCGGGATCTGTCGGAGTTGGTTAGTCTTTCAAGAGAAATGCTTGAAGGGGAGTCGGTGATGGTACCATTGAACATTACAGGCGAGGTCTCCGAGACAGTCCCGACATATCCCGTCTCCTCCTTCAGCTCCCGCACTGCAGCTTCCTCCGCCGTCTCACCCGCATCAACCAGGCCCGCTGGAACCTCAATGACTACCTTATCCAGGGGTGGCCTGAACTGCTTCTGGAGCAAGACCTCCGGCCCTATGACCATTAGTATCGCGAGCCGTCCGACAACTCCCAGGGGCCAGTTCAACGCGTAAATAACTCACCTGTGGACTTTTCGAGGATGGCAAGGATTCCCACCCCGTCAATATCAGACCCCTTCGGTCGCGTCCTCCGCTCCGCGTGCTCCCATGTCCGACTTCTACCCTTTGGGTCTGTGTAGGTAGACCTTACTCATTAGCACCAACCCCTATGAACGTAACATACGCCACGTACTTTACAAGCTTCGTCCAGGCCGCTTCTGCCTCTGGCTAATGATGGGAGTCAGTGGATCAGTCTGGCGGGGGGCACGGTTTTGGATAAGTTTGTTTACCAGAGGTTCGGTCTTGACGACCTTCGCGAGGGAGAGAGACATTGTGGTATGGAAACTCCGAGGTCTATAAGAACAAAGGAGAACGGAATTGTAGATTGCGCGGTGTGATAATTGTCGTGACAGGCTCATGACGTGGAGAGAGATGAAGGTGGGGGTGGACGCGGCTACAATTGAAGCCGCCCCACCATGCGGGAAGCCACATCGCGATAAGCGCGTGGGAAGCAGACGACCACCTTGGCACTTGCCTCTAGCTGGCTATCTACGTTGATAGCTCTTTGTGAGGTGCTATTACGAAGAATAATCTTTACAGAGGCTATACCATTAATTATGTAGCTGTATGTACGGAATGCAGACTTCCTGATCTCAGTAGCTGCACCCAATCAATGAGCATACGAACATCCATGTACGCGTACCACTGGCAAACACCACAATTAGAATTTGCGATCTCTAATGATGCAGCTTTTTACAGGGACAAAGGAATACTACTTGGATGGAGCTATGCGGCAAAAATGTATCCACGCCACAATGTGATGCCCTCGTGAGAGATCGATCTCGATACCCTTCTCGATTGGTGCATGTATTATGAGTCCCATCTCTAGCATTAGGCAACAATTTTCTGTGTAACTATGCGGTGAAGAACAGACTATCAAATAAAACGTAAATGGAAGTCACTCTAACTTATAACGCTTTTCTGGCGCGAACCAAAGTCGCCGAGCCAGTCCCTACACAAGCCACCCATGACACTTAATTCGCGGCCACTGCCTCAACGTTATTGGCAACTTGAGCATCGACAATCTCAATACTTTTCTCTACATTGCCAGGCGAAACTTCAGCCTCGGCATTCTCTCCGTTGCGCGCAGCTTCAGACTCGGCCTCGACGGCGACCGTCTCCGCATCGGCTGCACCATCATAGTCCTCACCCTCCCAGACAGCTTCGACAATGCTCATGCGGCACCCGGCTGGTCGCGTCACGCCTAGGAAGCGGTAGTTGGGGTTTGCTGTGTGGAAGAGCGCCTCAAACTCCTCCTTCGAGCGCTCTTGGGCGTTGATCAGACTGAGCATGACTAGATCCATGGTGCTGTACTATATCAGTATTGTTCATTCTTGTTTGCTATTTGAAATTCAAGGTAGTAAAGGAGGATATGGAGTTGAAAATTCAACGAGTGAGTCACATAGTCTGCTTACCGGATGATTTTCTCGTCCCACGGGTTCTCAGTGTTTGGCTCGGGGAGGCAGTGGTCATTGATGACAATGCGAGCTCCCTTCTTAAGGCCAGGAACGAGAGATTGCAGGATTTTGATTGCGTACTTGTTGGATGTGTTGTGGATAATCCAGCGATAGAAGTATACTGTGAGAAGTTAGTACCTCATATACTGGCGCCTACTATTAGGTTGGATGGGCCAAGACTTACCATCTGCCCCCTTTACCGGCTGAGGGGTGAAATAGTCGTACTCCTTTAAGGTAATTCTCTCGGCAAGGTCACCTTCAAATTTTGGTGCTGTGGCGAGTGCCTTTGGGAGGTCCTCGACGATGAACTTGATCTTGTCGAATTTCTTAGCGATAGCTGCAGAGACAAACCCGTGACTACCTCCGACATCGACAACGGTTCCAGCATTCTCATTGATAGAGTTCCAGTCGTAGTTATCGACGAAGAACTCGACCTCATAGCCGGCCCCAGACGCCAAAGAGCCCATGGCGCGATGGAACTGTCTTCCGCGGGCTGGGTCTTTGCCCAAGGCGGTGAACATGGACTCCTTGTCAACGAGATCAAAAGCGACCTGGAAGCCGGTCTGAGTATCCTCCTGCGAACCCGGGAAGCGGGTCAAAGCTTCAAGGGTCCCGATGGCGGACTTGGATACGTTAGCAAGTGAGAGTTGAGACGCGAATTTGGTACTTACAGGCCACAAGTCTTGGACGCAATATCCAACCCAGTCTTGAAGGAGATCGTCTTGAGCAAGGGTTTTGCTAGCCGCGGTGTGTGCCACGACTCCAGGGCTGACCTCTTTGAAAATGCGGTTTGTCATGGCATGGCGGAGGAGTCTGCGGGTGTTCATTTCGTCGACGTTAGCAACCTTGGCGAGCTCTGCGAAAGTTGCCGTTGATCCGACTGGGAAAGCATTTGCTGCGCTATGTCAGAATTTGTATTTGCAAGTGTGCGATGGGGCGACCTACCGAGCTTGAACTGGCTCACAGCCTTCAATGACAAGGAATTATTATGCTATCGCGTACTATTAGAGAGGCTTCATTTTGAAGAACCCAAAGGCTACAGAAGACTCACATCCCAGGCCATCCATCTCAATGACTCTTTGGGCCCAACCATCAAATCTTTTAGATCCGCAGCGGCTTTGATGACCGTTATTCTCGCCTTCTGAATCTCGTCCGGAAGGGCGGGATAGTCGGAGAGACCATCAGCCTCAAAGGTAGGAGCGGGGATGGAGTTTTCGCGGAAGTATGCATCGATCTTCTCCGTCTCACGGGCAATGGTCTGAGAAAGCTTTACCAGAAGGGAAGTGTTGTCCACAGGCAGACCCTCCACGTGACCATTGGTGGTGTTGTTCACCTTGACATCGCCATTTGTGCCCTTGTGGGAGTCAGCATGACCATTAACCTTCACACTGTCATCGATGGCAACTTTATTGACAGGTCGAGTCGCATTGTCGACCGAGGAGTCGGTGAGGTTCTCTGTGACGCCCATTGTGGAGACGTCGTCCCAGGAAATCGGTAACGACGAGAGGGTCGTACACGGCCCACGACAGCGTAGGCAAGGAGCTTGGAGTTTGGGATTTATAGTGCGGATATTCCCTGGGACTGAAGTGGAGAAGCAGAACTCTAAAGTTAAATAACTGGAAGGGCCTGTTTGATGGCGAGAATTAGGGTTAATAGAAGAAATAAGTGGAAAGTGTGGAAGATGTAGGGATGAGCAAGCAGATGCAGCTAATCAAAGCTGCTAGATCGGAAGCAACGCAGGGCCCGGCGGGAGGTTGGGGAGGCAAAGGAAGGGTGGGGGGCCGAAGTTACCAAGCAAAAAACGGCTATAAAGGAGATTGGAGGTGCAGTTTCGGAGTAGGTCGGGGTTGTTCGGGGCAGATCGACTGGCGTTGTCCCCGTACATCTATCGGCACGTCACGTCGGCTGTAATATAATTACAATATTACAATAAAGATATTAACAAGACAAGCAACCTCACCAGGGCTATACACACCACCACGTAGCTGGAATCCACAGATCAACAGGGGCAGAGATGGGATTCCTTCTTTTGTGGCCAGACATTCGCATTTGGAAATATCCTATCTCGGGCTATATGCTTTGACATCTCGATATGTCCGAATTTGACGTCTTCCTACCCAATTCCCGTACGAATAACGCAGCACAAAGTCTCACAGAGAAACATTCCTGCATTGCTTTTGACAAATCGATGTTTGCTTTCTCACCTAGCCGGCTCAAAAATAGCTAACGTGATGATCATGATATCTCTCAGCTGTCCTCGTGGACCTGCCTTAATCCACACATTTTGCAAGAACCAGAGCCATGGTCCCAGGAAACTCACCTCACACCATTCCTGCGCATCTGGTATGTTCCATTTCCGGCGATACCAGCCATCGTTATCCAAAATATGCATTCACCCACAACCAGGACCCCAACAATACAATCACTGGGAAGCAAAATTCCACTGTATCTCCACACTTATCATTGCAGCACGTCAGACGTGCATATTTCGGGCTTGGTCCCAGCGAAAATGCGTGAAACCATCATGATAGATTGGCACGGTTCGATTGGGCGGCACACGGACCCAGCGGCTCATTCCCTGGTTACTTGCATGAAGACCTTGCAGATGGTGGTATCTTTAACAGAAAACCACCACTCGCCGACGCCGCAACAACGACACGCCCCCTCATGCGGCATTATTGTATGGTATTGACCCATGCTATGGTCTCGATCTATGCCGTGTTGTGTGTCACGAGCCAGGCAAAGATGTGTACTATACCCCTCCCATCACCATCGTGGGTGACGGGCTAACTATGTTCGCTCCAACTGCTGACGTCGCAAATCGACGCGCTGTGGCTATCCACAGGACGAACCGCCTATCGGTTGGCAACCCTCCCTCTCCAACCCCACAGGCTGCATGTCTGTGAAACATTCTTACCGCAGCGGTGTAATGACCATGCCTTGGGACACCCAATACTCGGAATGCCATGAAGCAGTGTCACGTCTCTCAGTCTCCCAGCTGAACAGTTACAGCGACGCGCTCTCGCTGCGCGTACGCGATGGGATCCCGACGGGTTCTCGCCATGCGCGTGATAGCTCTGCACGGGGGGTGGCATCGTGGGATCTTGTCGGTCGGAGAAAATATGCTCTTTGGGAGATGTGCTCGCGTCCAGCATCCTTGGAAAAAAACGCTGCTGCAATAACCCCTGTTAGACCCCACTAGAACGCCAGTTTCAATACGACTCTAGATGCGCGGGGCGAGCGGGCCGTCGCCGGAGATGGTGGCCTGGTGGGGCACCAGGCGGGGTTACTTGCCATTCGCGATGTTCATCTACGAAGTGGTGAATCGGCAGTTGCAAATGGATGAAAATGCATAGAGAAATAGAGAACGCATTAACCAAGCCACTTGGCCATGTCGGAATTATCATGTGTTTTGCTGCCTCGAAAGGATTTGGCTTCAAAAGGAATTTTATTCTTTGAGGGGTATTATCGCTACGTCACTACCCCGATGAAACCCATTCTGCATGTCTTTGGCTTCCCATGCGGCATTTGCTGGCTCTGGTATGACGGATTTGAGGATAGCTGGCGCTTCTCCGGTCGTCACTGTATCACCCAACTTCCGGTCTGAGCATCACCCGACATATGCCATGCTCGGTCGGGACGCAAGGGATCCCTCTCGGTCCGAGACCTATCATCGCATCAACCATGTCTGCTTCAATGGCTACCTGCATTGTCACTGCCCTCGCCCTGTCATCGAGGAATGCACCTTGCCGTGATCCAAACCATTCCGAACGCTGTGCACCCGCACCTTACCCCTATCACTTGCCAGCCCCTTGCATGTGTACACCCCCCCTTTCCCAACTCCCCATTCCAAGTTCCACAGCCTCAATCAGGAAAAAATTAGTCTGGCGCCTCCATAGCCCAGTCACACATCATCCCACGGCCTCTGCGCATAAATAATATGCATAGACATGAACGCATTATCCTTCCCTTCCTTCATGCATTGCCGCACTCCCACCAGGAATGCCTCGACCTGGGCCTGCGTCCAGCCCAATCCCCTCGTCAACGGGCCTAGGGCTATCGGACTCAGCCCTTCCATAAGCACAGTTTTCCAGTATAGTCCGCACTCCTTCAGCGTGCGGTTTTTGGGCCATGTCCCTATTGGCACGTGGAATACACGCTCGGTAACATTGGCGTAGCCACAGTCGCGCACCATGGATGCAAGCGAGAGGGTGCGTTTGAAATCGACGCCCAGGTTGTCGAGGCCCTGTGCGACGAGGTCCCAGAACTGGACAAGGGGGAGGTCAGCCGGTAGGGGTATATCGGAGGGCGACTGGGGGAAGTGATGGATCTCCTGCAGCTCGATCCAGCCACCAGGTTTGATGTGTCTGTTGGATATTTTGTTAGCTATGGGATGGGGGCGAAAGACCGTGGGGGCGCACCTGTACGCGTTCTTGAGCAGCCGGGGCCAGTCTTTGACAGCCATGACAATGTGCCGCGAGTGTATGAGATCGAAGTGATTCGGGGGATGCACCCAGGGGCTCTCGATGTCGTCGACCATAAACTTCACGTTTGGTGGTACCCATTCGGGCTGGATCGGGGAGAGGTCCACCCCGAGGACGGTGGCTTCGGGATGTTGGTCGCCCACTGCGTTCGTTAGTTCCTCGTCTCTTGCGGTGTAATGAAGGTCTTACCCTCAATCGCCCAGATGCCTGTCCCTGTTCCCATGTCTAAAATATTTCTGGGCGGCCGTTAGCGTAGTACCCCAATAAGACTGATAATACCAGAAATGCGGCAGAGCGGCAACATACTGGATGTTATAAGCAGGCGCAAAATAATATGCCTGGCACAGCTTTACTACCAACGCGTGTTTCAGGTCCTCGCGATCCTGCTCCATCTCATCGTTGGGAAAATTATACCTGCCCTCCCGAAAGCGGTGATAGCGCCGCCCATTCTCGTACTTATAATTACGCATGCTGCTCGCGAGGGACGTCGAAATAGACGGATTTGAGTCTGTCTCATAGCCATCATCGAAGAATGAGCCCTGGTCGCTGTCGATCGTGATTCCGTTCTCAGCCTGAACTGGCGCTTCAGCCGCATCCTTCTCTGCGGCAGCCTGCTCTTCAGCCGTAGGGGCCTCGGCGCCCGGCGAGCCCCCGATCATGGGGATGTTGTAAATTGACTGCGGGGAGTTCGAGGTGCGCTCATTCTCCGATCTGGGTTTTGGAGAGTAATCTTTTTGGGAAGAGCCTTTCGGAGAGTAGCCCCTTGGAGAGGAGCTTTTTCTAGAAGATTCCTTTGGAGAGGACCCCCTTGGAAGGAACCCCTCTGCCGCCGCACCTGCCGTCATCCGAGTTGGAGATTTGGAGGCATAATCTCCATCGTCGCTCATATTGAGTAACTGACTGTCTCGATGCGACAGGCATGAGCCAGGGCGGACTGGTGTATAGTTGTGCAGTGGAAGGAGTGTAAGATCTCTTTATGATTGCAGACAAAATGGCATAGTGTAGCCAGAACCTGCAGTCGTCACCCTGGTGGCCGCCGGAGACCCGGGGATTTTCAAAGGCTCATCTTATCGTCTGGACGGGATGAGGTTACCAGCAAGGCGCACCCACTTAGCAGGTAAGGCACAAGCACCACTACCCCTCCTTTGTGCTTGTTAGACAAGGCCGAGGAGGGGGCGTACAAGAATAACTATGCCACAATCGCGAAACATGCGGAATATCATATCAGCTAGACAGGGGAGATGCTGCAGGCCCAATCAACAAACTATATCATCCTCATTATCTCCACTAACGGAAACAAAAACACCCGGGTCAATGTGGCTGTCGCGATTATAGTCACCAGAAATCTCTAGCGAAACACCGTTTCGTGGCCAAAAGCAACCGCAACTGCATGTTAATTTACACCAGCGCCACAGACTGCCAGCGGACCAAGTGGTACAACGGCATGCCGTGCACAGACACACAAAGCCGGCGAGAATTGGTTGGATCAATCGCGATCATGATCGGCATTTCGTGCCATGTTTTTCACGCAGGCCAGCTTGGCCGTTACACCTGTGGGACGACGCATGGCCCATTTTTGGCCACTGTGCGCATAGCTCGGGATGATAGCGTGTGACGGATGGCGCCCAGGACAGTGCTGAGCAGTGATACAAGAGGCGATTGTGGATGTCCTGTGGATGTCCGAGGGAGATGAGTTGGACAAGAATGGCTGGTGAGATATGCATGTAGAACGGCACGTCGCTCCATAGCAGGTTGTTTGAGCCGTGTGTTATGGATACGCGACCAATCGTGGCCCTCACGGGCAAGGGCCGGGACAAGCGACCTGCATGTTCCGGCGTCGTCGTGACATTGTTTTCTAGCGGGTCAGGTGATGATGATCGAGACTGAGACCGAGACCGTCGTTTTATAAGTGACAGATCAACGGAAATGTGATAGAAATTTTGTGGACCGCGCCAAGTGGGTTATTGCGTGGGCGCAAATATAACTGGGGGGTGGAATGCTTCAATTCGTGCCTTGTTGCCATGTGAGCGTAACTTAGCTTCATAATGCATCTTGGCTAATTCACCGACCAGCGTCTTTGTTCTTCGGGCAATTAGAAAGACAGTGACAGTGACAGCGACCTAGACCCCTACACGCACGTGGAAACATTTCCCAATATAAAAGCAATTGAACCGCCCCCAAGTAACATTATTCACGGCCAGGTATACTCTTCTGAAGTGGTATATTTGCTTACAATCCCGTCTGAAATACTAAAACATTTTCCTTGCGCGAAACACATACTGTACATAGACCATTCAAAGTTTATCCCAGCTTGTCCAGTAATCTCTTTCGTCTCCTTTCAACCAGTTCCTCTTGCACTTGGTCCAGTGTTGGCAGCCTCCAGCCCTCTCCATCCCCCTTGTCCCCAGGAAGCGGTTCCCAACCTTCCGGAACCTCCCCATTCCCCTGCTTAAGAAGGTTATCAAACGCTTCCTTTTCCTTGAATAGTTCGTAATCGAGTAACGTTCCATCTTCCTCGTCCAAATTATACCCGTAATATGCTGCATCGACTTGTTTCCTCAGATCCGCACGACTTTCCAACGGCTTCTCTTCTTTCGGCTTCGACTGCGCCTCAAAGAGCTCTTTCACACCCGGCAACTCCTTTGCTCGTCCAAAATACCTATATCCCTTCCCAGCACCTTGTATTTCCCGGCCGGCCTCATCATAAACCTTCGCGCTCCTCATGTAGTTCGGCCCTCCCAGGTTCCGAATTTGCACCTCCCACATGTGTTTCTCCCGCATGGCCTTGTTGATCTCATCGTTCAAGTCGCGGATCATGAAGTCGCTCAGCGCCTGGTCTTGGATCTTGGAGACCTTGCGCGAGATCTCCTTCAGCACTTGTCCACGCCACTTCTCGCATGCTGGAATAGAGGTTTCGGAGGTGATAAGCTTCGGGCGCCGCGAGCGGCCTGCATCGAGGATTCCGAGATCTGCGGCTTGGGCTTCGCGGAAGCGAAAGAGCATGGACTGCGCCTTCTCTGAATTGCGCGCCTGGGAACGTTAGTGGTGTTGGAAGAGTGGCTATCAAGATCTGACTTACCATGATGGCGGTTGGAGGTCAGCTTCTGACAATTGGACAGGAGCTGGGTCAAACGCTATGCGGTGGTGATGGAGGGTTCGTTGTCGTGAGCTCCGTTAGATGGCCCAAGGTCATCAGGCTGTGGTTGAATTTTACAAATCGGGACTAGTGCGTTTGTCGCGTTTATCTCAATATACACGCGATTCCCAACGTCAACTCTCTTACTCCTACAACATACTCTCCAAGCAACCCAGCAGTGACGACGAACTCACCTCGTAATGCTACCTAGTCACTGTGTGAACATTTGATTGGGGATGCGCAAGCTAGGAACAGAAATCTTAGCTAGGCTGCCGTGCTGTCTCGCCATACCACGCAGTCTGGGATTGGGCATGTTTGATGCTGTGATTGAGATGGGGAATAGGGTGGCAAGGACGATATTTTGCAACGTCCTGAGCACCTGTGGTTCCAAGTGGGATCAATGTCAGATTGGAGGCTTCTAATGGGGGTTGGGAGCTAAGATTCTGGCCGCATCTCTGGATCGACAGGCCGATGAAGGCGTTAATAGTTTTCAATCGGAGCTACCTGGTATGATTGCAACCAGCAACTTCGTGCCCACTTTCCTCGTACTAACATTCACGCTAGATTTCATTATTCGATTTCGCAGCACGACATGCTTCCTCGGATTGTTGGAGGTTAGGTGGGAGTGGCGCGTTTCTTTGCCCGGTGATGACCAATGTGTCCAAAAAGCCAAAATTGCAGGCCAACCTACTGACCTGCTCTTGTTTCAACAGGAGTAGAACCAGCAAGCGTTGGCAGTGAGAACTTGAGAGCTGATCTGAGGGCACCCAATCGTTTATTTCCTTATGTTTTTAATCTTGTTATGTTCTTGTCTGAAATTCAGGGGAGCCATACGTAATATGGCATCCAAACCTCCAAATTTCCTGCAGCGTTGTCAAAACGGACCAATCTACATGCAAGATGAATAGTATGCCATAGTTATTGTATGTATCCAAGTGCTCGTTATTGCCCATTTCGTAATTCTGGGACAGTAATAATATTCAAATTTTCTATTCGTTGCCTTCACATGCTGTGATAATATACTTCTTCAACATTCCATACCAATGCTATCATTATAGATTCACCAAAGTCAAGTATAAGACTACGACCCCAGGGCGTCTCTTACGAGAACGTTCCCTTATGGTTACTGGAATGAATGAAGCCAAAGTATCCACTGGATTGTACACTTCGAGGCAATTTATGCTTCATTCTTTCTATTATACTCCAGTGCTTTCTGTGATACGAGGTGGAGAGAAGATGGAGGATCCTTTGCTTCATTCAAAGTTCACTATTGTCAATTATATATGCTCGCTGCTTTGATCTCGAGCTCCTACACATGTGGGGTGGGTTCTTGGATGTTGAGGAACGTAGGTATTCAATTGCTGACATTGAGAAGTTGAGCGCCTCAGCTCCCAGGAACCCGTCTTGACGCCGAGACTTTTACTAAATGTTGCCCGGCGTCCAGAGAAGTGAACTGGTCGAGGGCCGCTAGAGTGGGTCCCTGTTGCTATTTATCACTGACGTGTGCTTCCTCTGGTTTCCGCTTCCTACACAACCACAACTCAACACAATCACCAAAACTCACCGATACGAGTACACACTTTGGGTCGTGGCTCACCACCATTCATTGTTCATGTAAAATCCATATTCCTGAATATATATCTTCATCACTAACTAATATATAGAGCTTCAAGCTGCCCACATTGTCAATTTTGGTAAGTCTTCTATCCCATTGCGTCGTCTCATCTTCTTCCTCCAAACACATATCCTCACCTGGCTACTCATCTCTCACTTTTCCTTCCATGACATGAATCAGTCCTGGCCCTCTGCATAGTTCCTATAGCTCACTTCAATGTGCTGTTGGTTCTCAAATTGAACTTCAGGTTGGCCAAAAGTCCACAACTGGACTTCACCGACCCTTTGGAAATATTAGGCACTCAACATCATATATCCTGTATGATCTTGGGCTACCTTCTTATCCATACTCCATTCCTATCCAACCAGTTTCTTCTTTTCAGAACACAGCACTGCCATCCATCATTACACCTTCGTACTTCCAGCTTCTTCGATTTCGGTTGCCAAGTTTCAAGTATCTGACCAACTTCAGCTTCCAGCCTTGCCAGGAGACCGTTTCCGTTGCTTTGGCCTGTTTGGACCCATATAATCATCGTCATCACCCAGGTAAGCCCCCAAAGCTTCATCTCACTTAAACTCCATCCCTTTGGATCCTGACCTACGTCGCCTTTCATATGAACAGTGACTGACCTTTTTCTCAGAACAACCTGACGTACTGTCTTGAACTCTGACAAGATGTTCAACCCGGCTCAGTATCCTCACTTTCAGGGTGCTGATGTTTTCATCCTGGCACCAACCGGGGACACGTGGAACCTGCATTCCAGTATGCTCTCTTCGGCGTCCACAAAATTCTCCGAGCTCTTGAGCATGAACCCTCCCGCGCACGTCACTCCGAAGCAACGCGAGGATGGAAAGACCATCAAGTGGCGCTTTCACATGAAGCCCGACCCAAGGGGCCGCTTCGTCGAATTTGAATTCGTGGTATGTTTCTCCTCACAAAAAGCCATTGACTTCATTTAACTGTTGCCAGGCTCACTCAGCTGCCAAGCAGGCCATTTTCAACTTTACCCCCATTGATGCTCAGAGCAGCACCGAATATCTCCACACTTACGACAATCTCTTTCGGTGCATGTGCAATATCGATCCGATCCTGTTTCCTGGTGACGAAGCACTGGTGAACGACTCCCTTCGTCTGCTCCAGGCTGCAGAATCCCTCAAGGCTGTCCCATTCGTTCGTCGCGATATTGAGACGCACCTCCTCCGCACCGGCACCTACCTTTGGCAACGCGTTCTGCGAGACGTTGAGTACTGGGCTGATATTGGAGTCCGCCTTCGCTCGCCTGTCATCTTCCGAGAGTCGATGATAAGAATAGTCGGGCTGTGGAAAGTGCCATCTGCCATCAACAAGCAGACTCTCAAGAATACAGCCAACGGCGTCATGCTCTACAGTATTGCCGAAAAGAAGTTCCAAGAGCAGACTATTCGCAAGATGGAGATTGAAGAGCGCCTTCGAACCTTTTTCCCTCGTGCGATGCTGCACCCTCCAAGCAACGACCCAGGTGCAGCCACACCAGGACGCGCTTTTTATGCCAACGACGTCTATTATTGGCAGGCTCTCACCCTTGTCCGCCAATATATTGTCAAGGAGACCATGGCCGGTAACGGCTATGCTGCTGAAGACGGCGGTTCGACCTTCTACACTGCTATTGGCAATGGTGGCGCATTATACTGCCGCGCTGCAGACCTGGAGGAGTGGCACAAGATGTTTGACATGACGGCGAAGGGCAAACAGCGCCTCCGAGACTCCTTAAATACCGTCAAAGAAGAGATGAGGGCCGTGGTTGCTGAGCTCATGATTTCTCGCTCCAATATCCTTCGTCTGCCCAACGATTATTCGTATCTGACGTTCACGGAATTCAAGGACGAGGAACTTCCATGGTACACGGCCCAAACCATCGGCGTCAAGCACCGAGAACCTCCGGGCGCAGTGAGGAAGACCGAGAAACGTAACGACGGAGGCCTCTTTGTGGCTCAAAACTCCTCCTCGCCGGTTTCAGGTGCTCCGACTGGCGCTGTTCCGCGGAGCTCGCCCATGTCCAGCTCGCCAGTGTCTGGAGGAAAGAACAGCCCCGAGGCTTCTCAAGGTGCCCCGAAGAAGCAGAGACTTGGTTAAATGCACCAACCACGGTTTCCGTCGCCCGAGATCTTGAAATCAATTAGAATCCTGTTTTTACCTAGGCGCCGGAAATCCGCAATCATCGATTCCGAAACTCACAAAGTTGCTGCTTTGTTGGCAGAACCTTGTTGTACAATAGCCTTCGTCTGCCTCTCTCTCTTGATTTTTGTTTGTACGAATACCCACGATGTTGTTTTTGCTTTCGGTTTCCGACCTGTTCGCTGGCCTAGCCGGTGTTCAACATCACGGGTTTCGGTCGTCGCCTTCCAACAAGGGACAAGGTATATAGAATGACTGCACATTTGAGTTGATTGGTTGGAGCTGGAGGGCCTGTATTTCTAGAAGGTGCAGCATGATCGTTTTTTCTTCTTTTGTAATATGGGGGAGCAAGATCTGGAGTTGGATGTTGGAGTTAATAGAGGTACCCTATCGAGACTTTTGCAAGGAGAGAGACAGACAGGCATCAAAATTAATAGAAATGAGGTTATTACCCACCAAATAATTTGCCGCTTTGTAAGTTGTTGTTGTAAATTGTGAAAGTGGGAGCTTTAGTTAGTCACGTGTTAAGACCGCGACTGTTGACGACGACAATCGTCAGATGTTGTACTTTGGTACAAACCAGCGCCAAGGCACCCAAAACTCTGTTGCTCTTCATTAAACCACCACATACCAATAATAGATTTTAAACGCTGTTTACTTGGATAGCGTCTATGTTGTTTTTCCGCCCTTTTAAGCGATACTGTATATATATCTACACTTTTTAGTGAAAGATCACTAACATTACATTCTCCGAGCACCAAAGCCGAAGTCGTTGGTTCCCCAAACAGCCACCTTGGGAGGTGGGCCAATCGTCTACGCATGAAGCCAGACAATGACGCCCAGGCTCTGACGCCAAACAGCCTCTACAATGATGAAATAACCCATAGTCCGACAATGACTTCCTATCCTCCGAAATATGATGCGCCGGGACCCAAAAAGCTCCTGACCTCCGCATTTGGCGGGCTTCGCGCCCGTCACTACATCTGCCTCACTCTCTTCACGCTCTCTCTCCTCTTTGTTTTCAAGTACAATGCCCGAGACAGCATATCTCTCTCAGCAACTACTTCAGCGGATACGGTTGAATGGGAATCACTCTCCGAAACCGATCAGCTCACGGAAGCCGTCACGGCACTATCTCTTATGGAAGACTCGGACCAACTCTCTCCGGACCCGGCCAGCATCACGCTCATTAAAACCCTGGATCACTCCCTCGTGCCGCAGGTCGGCCGACAGGGAAACTCCAACAGCGGCCTCCAAGGCCGGCTGATTGTGATCGGAGACATCCACGGCATGAGGAGCGGCCTAGAGCGATTACTGGCGAAGCTGGACTTCGACTCGACCCGTGACCACCTGGTTTGCGCAGGCGATATGATCAGCAAAGGCCCCGATTCCATCGGCGTGTTAGACCTGCTGATGCAGTTGGGCGCGAGCGCGGTGAGGGGTAACCATGAGGATGGGGTTCTGAAGGCATGGAAGAAGTTGCATGCAAAGTCAGTGTATGGAGCGCACAACTCGCCACCGAGGCGGAAGGCGTCAGGGCGAGGCGATGCCGACTTCGATGACGAAGTTAAGGGGCCCATTGAAGGCCGTGGCAAGAAGCATCCTGAGAGGAAGCAGAAGCATAAGGAGCTTGCGAAACAGCTTACAAAAGAACACGTGAAGTGGTTGAAAGACCTGCCACTTATACTTAAGGTTGGGGATATCAAAGGAATGGGTAGTTTGGTCGTCGTACATGCTGGGTTGATGCCTGGCTTGAAGCTCAGGAGGCAGGATCCCTTTATGCTTATGAACATTCGCACTATAAACCTGAAGAAACTTACGCCTAGTGAGAGGCACAAGGGAAGTGTGTGGACAAAGGTATAATCCTACAATCGATTGAGTTTACCGGTTATTAACATGGGTACCAGTTATGGAACCAATTCCAGTCCCGCCTCCCAGAGAATGAACGCACCACAGTCATATATGGGCATGATTCTCGACGGGGCCTGTCGATTAGCGACTTCACGAAGGGGATAGATACAGGATGCTTGAAGGGTGGAAAGCTGACTGCTTTTGTGCTTGAAGGGGGGAAGCGAGAAGTCAAGACAAGCTTGGTTCATGTGAATTGTAGATAGAAGCGTTATTAAGCAGCGGGTACAGTGGTAGCTAGTATCATCGATGATAGTAGACATCAGACGGCATCACAGGACGGGTTTTAGATGGACAATCGATACGAGCCATGGTACAGGCCAGGATAATATTCTATTACGACAGTTTAATATATATACAATAATATAATACAGTTTGGTGTTTTCGTAAATCATATCCCAAGGTGGGCTAGAGGTATCGATCGCATGGAACCTCCGTGTCCCAGAATTCTAGTCGTACTGTACAGCTGCGAATCCTTTCTCCCGAGGACATCCAGCACTCTCCACTATGCTTTGCCTTCCAAAAATCTCGTCTTACTCCTCTGTCTCTGCGCTTCTTTCTTCGCCTTCTTGGCCTGGCTCAAACTAGTTCCCACCTCTTCCTGCATCTTCTTTGCGAGCCCATCCTCTTCGACTTCATCGAGTACGAAGCATCCTAGGTTTCCTTGTCGCCAACGCTGGATCAACCACAGCGCGGCAGCCTCAATATCCGGCACTCCTCCTTTCTGTAGCCGGCCAGTCTTGTGACACACTGCATTAAGCATCTCATGAACATCATTCGTTGGCGGGCAATACTCCCGATAAATCTTAGGATCGTGCTTGTTGAT
This sequence comes from Pseudogymnoascus sp. 03VT05, assembly GCA_001662645.1. Taxonomy (NCBI): domain Eukaryota; kingdom Fungi; phylum Ascomycota; class Leotiomycetes; order Thelebolales; family Thelebolaceae; genus Pseudogymnoascus; species Pseudogymnoascus sp. 03VT05. The sequence goes on along the minus strand of KV459354.1, from coordinate 47,429 downwards.
GTGGAAGAGGAGATAATCCACGAGCGTCGTGGGTGCGATAATCGTGTCCTTAACGCTTCCGCATAGCGCTAGCTTAAGCATGCTCTCCGGATCCGGCACGAATGGCACGAAAACTCCGGGCGTGTCAACGAGGTACACGCCTTCCGAGCCGGTCTCAGGGTCGCGATCCACAATCTTGACCCCCGACGCAATCTTGCGTGTGATCCCCGGTTGCGCTCCCGTATACGCCGCTTTGCCGCGGTTGACGCCCTCCATGCGTAGCGCATTAAGGAGAGAGGACTTGCCAATGTTCGGCATGCCAACGATGAGCATGCGACTCCCTGTCAGGCTATCCAGCTCCTGGGCGTGCCGCTTCGCAAACTCGAGCACAGAGCGTACATCACGCTTCGACTTGTGATCCGAGAAGAGAACTTGCTGCGGCTTGTGCCAGTCTTGGATTATAGCTTCGCGCGCCTTGTCGGCGGGCCGGTTTCGACTTCCGAGATCGCGCTTCGTGTAGACGACGAGTCGTTGGCGGCCGGCGAGCGAGCCTTCGAAGAGGGGGTTGCGAGAGGTGAGGGGGACGCGGTAGTCTCGGCATTCGATGATGAGGTCGATGTGTGAGAGCATAGTGACCATCTTCGAAAGGCCGGCAGCATGATGGCCAAGGAAGTATGAGCGGGGGAGGTTGAGGTTCGGGGGAAAGACGGCGCGTGGGACGAATGAGGATGCCATTGCGGCAGGTTGTGCTTGTCTACCGGTAGGCGCCTCGGGACATTGTTTCTAGCCCCTTAATAGTGGGCAGGAAGGACGTGGAATGGGGCACCGTGAGTTGTTGTAGGAGCCAGAATTTGTTGCTGTTAACGGCAGGGTCAGACAAGGCTGAGGGTTCAAGAAAGTTGCTCTCGGAAGGCCCAAGCGGCAACCAATCACATCAGGGTTTCAAACCCCTGTCTGTGTCTCGATCTCAAGACTTGGCGAGCATCGAGACAAATATAATTTTTGGTTACTGTCTCTGAAATGATTATACTTTGGTTGTATCTGCCTTACCCTTTCGTAAATTTCTTTTTTCTGAGGTGTTTGTTGTGGTAATACTGCTTGTCTTTTTAGCTTTAAAAACACAAACAGTAAATAAAAACATCGATTTTATCATCTTTTTAGAGAAAACATAATTTGATCTAATAACTCGTAGCTATTCTCGAGGGCGCTCACTCTTATATTAAATCGAGGGAGGGTATACGATTTAATAAAGGAAGAGGTAGACCACAAAAGAGGAATGGAGTAATATAGGAAAGCCTGGGGAATGAATTGATTGAAAGGCTTTGCTAATTACTCCATACTGTTCTACTTCTCTAGTATATATTGACGGAAAGCTAAACTAGCCACTCCAGAACCACACCAAATTATACAAATTCCAGCATCATGTAATCGTAAGTTCCAGGGATATATTACTTACACCGCCCAGAACATATCGATCTCAACATCCTTTACCGTCATAGACCAGCCCGGAAATCTCGCTCTCGCCCACACAGTCACCACGTCTCCAACCTCCAAACTCCGAACGAACTCGCCATTTCCTGTGGCCTTACCGCGGCCGGCCTTCTGCAACTCTTCCGCATCATCGGATTTGGCATCAATATCGTCATCCCAGCGCCATACGATTGTGTAGTCCTCGGCTTCTTTTATCGCAACTAAGTTCTTCTGCAACGTCCTGTCATGCGGCAAGAACGGGTGCTCTAGTTCAACCGCAGGGGCCTCGTTCCCTAGATCAAGCCACGCCTGACTCCTTGTAGGCGCTCCATTCTTTTTCAATGGAGGATCCACAGACTCCAGATTCCAGGCTAATGTCTTCTCCACATCGCTCTCTGAACCTTCATTCCGCTGCCTTTTTGGTTGCGGCAATTCTATAGATTCCTCCAACGTCTCACCCTCATTCTCGTCAATGACCCTCGCCCGCTCTCTCCCAACATCTAACCACGTAAACGACCCGTCATAGGTCCCGCGATCTTTGTATTCCCCGCCCCACCCCTGATCGCGCATCGTGAACTTAAAGACGATTTTCCGACATGGATGCACCTCACGCGGCTGTGAGGTCCGCGCCCACGCTGAATGTAGGGCAGCGGTTGCTGCTTTTGAGGCCTCGGACTGAGTGGGCGGGAAGGGATGCGGTCTCATTCTGCCTTGACTTGCTGCTGGAGGCGCACGGCTGGGGTCTGTGGAAGGGGAGCTTGAAAGACATCCAAGAGGGAGGGTGCGGGCCTTGAAATGTTAGTGGGCTACGGATGGCAAAGTGAGGGGGACATACAACGAAATAGTTTTCGCGTGAATTACCCTGCGCACAGGCGGGGTGGATACCCGGGAGCACGGCGGAGGTGTGAGGCCAGTACTCGGCATAGTCGATTATGGCGTCGGCGAGCTCGGGGGGAAGGGAGAGGCTCTGGAGCATTGCTTTGACGACAAAGACATCGGGGACGGTGGGCTTAAAGGCAAGTGAGTTCGGAGGAGTGCTGAAAGGATTAATGGCTTGGAGGCTGGAGGAGAACGTCGTGAGAAAGTAGGGGAATGCCATTGGATTTGTTCAGCGAATGAATGTGCGGGGTTCGTGGTAAACGATACACTATTTCAGTGGTCTAAATCGGTGAACCGCGAATGGTAAAAATGATACAGTGAATCGGAAATGTGTGCTACTCTAAACCATTTGTTTATCCTCCCGAAATGCCGAATATCAAATATCGAATATCAGTGGCGAGATGGTGACGCCTCCCTCCCCCTCATCCACCGAGGTTGCAAGCCTGAAATAAGGTAAACGCGGGAGCGGCCGTTGTCTATGCCTAATCAAGAAAATAGGGCACGTGAAATCACGTCATGTACAGCAAATACTTACCGCCTCCAGATTAGGAGAGTTTAAAAGTTTCTGCCATTTAGCCTTGATGGGTGCGCCCTTGGTGACAAAGCCGACTGTCGGAGCTTCAACACCGACGTCTCTCTGTTTAAATAGTCGTTGCCGTGGACAATTTATCGGGGAACTGCCGGCAACGAGTTCACAGAACAATGAGTGCCTCAAGAGCGGCCGTGTCCGCGACGCGGATAGCTTCAAAACCAATCAAACCTTTCTCGAGATCATGGGGCCGACCACTATCGGCGGCCAGACCAGCTATGTCTGCGGCGGCTCCGGCCTGCCACCATTCTTCACGACAGCTCCACACCCAGCCGCCAAGGCGAGCAGAGGCTCCAGCACCGACAGACGCCTCGAACCCGGCAATGTCCTTCCCATGCCTCGATGCGCTCGAGAGCAAGACAGCGACGCTAGAGGCTCGTTCTCTTGCGAGCGGCCCCGAGCCTTCCTATACTAGTGGCGCAACAGAAGTTTACCACTGCAAAGACCCTATACTCCTCGACTGGGGTGGTGTGCTGCCTGAGTTCAATATTGCATACGAGACATGGGGCGAGCTCAACGCCGACAAATCGAATGCGATTCTGCTCCACACTGGGCTCTCCGCATCCTCGCACGCGCACTCGACAGAGAAGAACCCGAAGCCTGGATGGTGGGAGAAGTTTATCGGACCAGGAGGGTGTCTGGATACGGATAAATACCATATCATCTGCACAAATGTTATAGGGGGATGCTACGGCTCCACAGGACCAAGTAGCATCGACCCGGCCGACGGGAAGAACTACGCTACCCGGTTCCCGATTCTCACCCTCAACGACATGGTGCGCGCCCAGTTTCGCCTCCTCGATGGCCTCGGTATCAACCAGCTCTACGCTAGTGTTGGCGCGAGTATGGGCGGTATGCAGTCCCTCGCGGCCGGCGTACACTTCCCTTCCCGCGTAGGCCGGGTTGTATCCATTTCAGGCTGCGCCCGCTCGCACCCTTACAGCATTGCGATGCGACACACACAGCGACAGGTACTGATGATGGACCCGAACTGGGCGCGGGGCTACTACTACGATCGGGTGCCGCCTCACGCAGGGATGAAGCTGGCGCGTGAGATCGCGACGGTGACATATCGCAGCGGGCCAGAGTGGGAGCAGCGATTTGGGAGGAGGCGTGCGGATCCGAGCAAGCAGCCAGCACTGTGTCCAGATTTCCTCATTGAGACTTATTTGGACCATGCAGGCGAGAAGTTCTGCTTGGAGTATGATCCAAATAGCTTGCTGTATGTGAGCAAGGCGATGGACTTGTTTGATCTGGGTGCTGAGCACCAACATGCTACTGCCGTGAGGAGAGCAGAGCGGTCAGACAGCTTAGAGGCGTCTGGGGGTGACTTTTCTTCGTCGACGTGCAGCCTGGATTTACCCGAGACGCCGTACGTAGAGCAGCCTGACCAGGTTCCTGTCGACCTTAACGGACCTATCGCAACGTCTACTGCTCCTCCCGCGGACTTGGTGAAAGGGCTGCAGCCGATGCGAGACATCCCCACTCTTGTGCTAGGTGTGGCGAGCGATATTTTGTTTCCGGCATGGCAACAACGGGAGATCGCGGAGACGCTGAGGAGTGGAGGAAACAAGAGGGTGACACATGTGGAGCTTGGCGAGGACGCGAGTTTGTTTGGACATGATACATTTTTGCTGGACCTGGAACATGTGGGGGGAAATGTGAAAAGGTTTCTCGGTTGAGGAGGTTGGAGGGGTTGGAAGGGGGGGTTGGTTAGATGAATATGAGCATGTGGCCGTTCGGCGTTAGGTGGCGGGAATCCATAAGTGGGGATCCGTTATGGATGTTAGGCCATTTGATGTTTGTTTGTAACAATACCATAATTGGATATATTATGTCCTACGGGGATGGTGATAGTACCGAGTCGTGACATCAAAACCTGGCAGTGCGCAAGACACCAGTCTCAGTCACGCCAAGAACCCTCAGTGCATATCTCTTGTGTAGGTAGGTATATGTATTTATAATGAAAGTGTATATGTATATACGACATATGCAATCAAGACGTCAAAAGCCTGCCTGGGCGCTCTGGGCATGCCTTAGCTCAATATACTTATTGTTCTAGCGCACATCGCATCTCTCATATTTGAAGCTATCTTATCTCGATGGCGGGGTTAAAACCTGGGGAATAGCTCGCTGCTCAGGCCATCCCAATCCCGGACCCTGGTCGCATGACATCGATCCAACAACATCACAACAAAGTAAGAGCACACTTACTCGAGTAGTATCAATCATTTGGACCTATCAACCAACTCTATACGAGAAAATCCCCAGATATATCCATGGGTGCATCCACTATCTCACATTCCCATCTGTACCGAATATCCCCCACTAGGCCTCTGGCCTAGAACCCCAATATGGACTGTTCCCCGCCTGTGATCGTCGGTATCATGCGAACTATGAACACGAGGCGCACAGTTCCCAGCCCTTCAGTTGTGAATGTCTACCTTTGATTGAACAAGGCATCGGATCGTTACTGCGCACAAAGAGGTCAGCGGTTCCACATCCGAGGTCCCACATTCCCTAGGTGCTGCTTTATCCGCTTTATTCTACGTATTATCCCCGTCGGTAGTTGTGCCGCCGGGACATATGTGTGGCTGGAGCTAGACGCAAGCGGGCGGCCTCTAGACACCGCCGCTATTTCGTAGTACTGCCAGTCGCGATCTCGTATCGACGATTTGTCTATTACTCTCCCCTTGGCGTTGGACTTGGCTGATGAATAATGTCCTAGTGCCTCGTTACATGACGGCGTATAAACTGCCATGGACCTATCACCTGTCTCGTACTTACATCTTGAAGACGTTTCTACCCCTGGAATGCTGCCAACAAAGCCGCTGGCTGTCAGATGAGCCGTGCCGTTATGTATCCCCTCCCGCAGCTTCCCCAGGTTGTGGCGGACGCCTCCTTGGCAACATGGGAGCAAGTCAGGTATAAGACAGCTGCCGTGCTCTTCCCATCTGCGAACGGCAGATCCCTCTTTTTCGAGTGGATTTATGATTTATTTTCCTACAACATGGCTTACCTACATCTGGGCAAGCTCCTAACTACTTTGATATCGTTCTTCCTGGTCGCCAGTGCCCAGAGCTCATGGGACCATGAATTGTTTACAAGCAGCCCCCCGGTCTACCCGAGCCGTGAGTCCAGCAACTTGTCATTATACATCCAATCGCGCTGACAAGATTTAGCTTCTACTGATGGGAATGGATGGGAGTCTGCCTACGCGAAGGCACGCATATTTGCCGCAAACCTGACGCTAGATGAAAAGGCTGGCCTCCTCACAGGGAACATTCGAGGCCCATGTGTTGGTAAGAATCGTCCGCATGAAACCCATCGCCGATGTACTCACACAGCTAGGTAATCTGGTACCAATCGCGAGACTTGGTTTCAAGGGACTTTGTATGCAAGATGGCCCTGCAGCTCTTCGACAAGCAACTTTTGTGTCTGTCTTCCCTGCTGGCCTGACCATTGGCGCAACATGGGATCGAAAACTCATGAACACGCGGGGTTCATATTTGGGTGCTGAGTTTAAGGCTAAAGGAGCGCACGTTATGCTTGGACCTGTAGCTGGGCCACTAGGCCGTTCTGCATTTGCTGGAAGGGGGTGGGAGGGTGCGTATTTACCTACCTAGATTGGTACAGTATACTGACGCATTGATAGGTTTCTCACCTGATCCGTATCTTGCAGGAGTAGCTATGGAGGAAACGATCACCGGGATCCAAAGTACTGGCGTGCAAGCCAATGCTAAACGTACGTCGATGATGATTCTGTGAATGAAACGAATGAGATACTAACTGGACCACGCAGACTGGATCGGTAATGAACAGGAGACTCAGAGAGTTCCCTCCAACAATGGAGGTGTCAAAATTGATGCCGTTTCATCCAACATCGACGATAGGACGATGCATGAGGTGTACATGTGGCCCTTTGCAAACGCTCTCCATGCTGGAGTTGCATCGGTGATGTGTGCATACAACCGCCTTAATGCATCATACGCTTGTCAGAACTCGAAAATTCTGAACGGCTTACTCAAGGAAGAACTCGGCTTCCAGGGATATGTCGTCAGTGACTGGGGTGGTACTCACTCAGGCGTCGCGTCTGTCAAGGCAGGTTTGGATATGGATATGCCAGGTTCGATCAATTTCCAATCACCAGGACCTTCATATTTTGGAGGAAATTTGACTATCGGGGTAAACAACGGATCTTTAACTATGGATCGTATCGATGATATGGTACACCGCGTTATGACGCCATACTACTTCTTGAAACAGGATGCAAGTTACCCGTCTATAGACCAATCGTCGGCCCCATTGAACAAATGGGGAATTCATCCTTACCTGCAGTCCTTTGTTTATGGCGCCAAAGTCAACGTCGACGCACGCGGAACGCATGCAAAGCTCATCCGTGAAGCAGCAGCGGCGGGAACAGTGCTTCTCAAGAATGTAGGAAACATTCTTCCACTGAAATCCCCAAAGAATATCGGGGTGTTTGGAAATGACGCTGGTGATAATATCAATGGTGTATACACCCTTAACGTCATCCGTGACAAAGGGTACGAATATGGCACTTTGACGATCGGAGGAGGTTCAGGGTAAGTTGCAATTCTGTTATTTTGAAACCAAAACTAATACCCATGAAGCACCGGTCGACCTACATACGTTGTGACGCCGATGGATGCAATCAAAGCACGCGCGGCTGCTGATGGTTCTATCGTACAATTCATCCTCAACAACAGCTACTTAGCCAGCGATCCCAACCTTGCTTTCTCCACATTCGCCCCTTCTCCTCCCGATGTTTGCCTAGTCTTTCTAAAAACATGGGCCACAGAAGGTTCCGATAGGACCACTCTCGAAGCTGATTGGAATAGCGCGGCTGTTGTCCAGAATGTCGCTGACCGCTGTTCCAACACCGTCGTCATCACTCACTCTGGAGGCCCAAACACCATGCCCTGGGCTTCCCACCAAAATGTCAAAGCCATAGTCGCTGCCCACTTTCCCGGCCAAGAGAGCGGGAACTCAATCGTCGATATCCTCTACGGCGTCGTTAACCCGAGTGGCAAGCTGCCATACACAATTGCCAACTCGGAAGCCGAAGACAAGTTCGCGCCTATCACCGACTCCCCGGAACTACGAGCAACGACAGATCCAAACGCATGGCAATCTGATTTTGAAGAGGGGCCGCTGATTGACTATCGCCATTTCGACTACTACAACTCGAGCGTGCTCTACGAATTCGGCTTCGGTTTATCGTACACCACATTTGGGATGGCGAACTTGGTAATCGCGAAAATCGACGAGAAAGTCACGGCGCGAGCACCGGCTGCCAAGACAGCACCAGGAGGGAACCCGAACTTGTTCAAAACCATCTTCCGAATTACTGTTGCCGTGAGCAATACTGGCGCGTTGGCTGGAGCTGCTGTGCCGCAGCTCTACCTCTCGCTGCCTCCGGTTGATGGTATTACCGCTTCAGCGCTTAGAGTGTTGAGGGGCTTTGAGAAGGTGCTCTTGCAGCCTGGGGAAAGCCAGACCGTGACGTTCAATTTGATGCGGAGGGATGTGAGTTTTTGGGATACAGTTAGTCAGGAGTGGGTTATTTCGCCTGGCAAAATTGGTGTGCATGCTGGGTTTAGCAGTAGGGATTTTAAGGCCGAGAGTAGCTTCACGCCACTATGAGGGATGTTATTGATGTCGTTGAATGATATTGCGGTTGAGTAGGGCTTAAAGGAACATGGATGCATATATTTTAGGTTATGGCGTTACGGAGGTACGGATCTGAACAGGGTAGGCTTGGGGCTCGAGGAAATCGGCGGACAGTGGCCGATGGTCAGTACAGAACGCAATGGTAGCATATTGAAGCATACTTTTGAGTTTAAATGTCTTGGAATAACGCTTTGCTCTCTCCGTGAAGCTATAGCATTCGGCAACCAAAGATCAACACCCTCAACACTTTCGACTAATTCTCTCTGTAGCTCATCTCGCCAACCCCCTCATCCTACTCACAACCCTGCTCCACAATCCTCTTTCTTTCAATCAATACTTGGATACACCGTCGTAGTTCGTACCGTCTCGGTTACCGTATACGTTTCATAATGGGTACTCGTCGTACTCTACAGTTCCACATCATTAGCCCCTTTCCATCATCTCACAACAACACCCAAGGAAACAATAACACATACCACAGTCCCAAGCCAAACCGGAATCGAAACCGTCGACGTCGATGTCGTCTCCGGCAACGCAGAAGTAATGATACACGAGCACCCCCACGTGAGGAAATACCCCCCCGCCCACGCGAAGTCCGAACTTAGATAATCGGGGAAGTGGGAGATATAGCGCTTTTCGAGCGCGGCGTTGTCTACGGCTGGAGGCAGCGGCGCGGCAGTTATCATGGGGTCACGAGGTTGGTGTGCTTCTGTTCGAGGAGTGAGGGACTGCTGCTGGGGCTCACACTCGGTCTGGGGTGGTATAGTTAGGGGTTTGTTTCATACAACTGGGGATGAAGTGATGTATGCGAGAGAGCGCTGTGGGACTTACGGGTAGGAACTACGGACAGTTGCGATCATACCAACCATACGCACTAGGAGTGGCTAGGGGCGTAGGAGGGTGCTCGGCGCGAGTACCGTTGATGCCCAGATTCTCGCCAAAGAGGGAGCAATCGATAATATCGCCACCGGTGCTAGAATTCTCGATGAGGAAGCTATGGCACGCCGCGTCGCCCAGGCATCTCTGGTGGCAGGTATTGACGTCGACGTATCTGATGGTATCCTGGGGCCATATTACCTGCATGTCGCTCGCGTAGATTGTATGGTGGAATTCAATGCCGCAGACTTGGCTCTTTGACGGCTTTGGGCACCAGACGGTGGATGTGGGGTGGCTTTTACGTTTGTTAGTATTGATAGGGCAGCTACGTATGGAAGCTGGTAAATTTGATACTCACTCGTAGTCGGTTTTGGTTGTATAGTCGTAGATATATGTGTTATACGAAAGCGTGCTAGTTGCTGAGTATGTGATGCGAACGGTGGAAGTAGAAGTCTGCTGCAATACCTCGGAACAGTATGCGGTTGGAGTATACGCTGTTTCTGTGGCTGGCCTAAACAGTGCGATTAGAAACTCTTATAAATAGAATATTTGAAGATAGGGAAGCTTACGGGTTCACTAGCTGGCTGACTATCGTTGAAATCCAGGCCGTTTCCGTACATTCTGGCACTTGTTAGCAGTCTATGACATTTGGCAAGATGTTTAATGGTATCATGCACCTGGTCCGGCACTCCAGGTGCCTAGGAAGCATTCTGACTTCCATTGGCTCCCACAAACATCATCTCTCTTGATAGGAGTTGCATCCTTTCTGGCAAGAGGAGCACCCGTTATCTGAGCTCCTCCGGGAAGGGCAGATATTAGATGGGCCAGTCCCATGAGAACGATAAGAGAAGACATGATGTTGACAAACATATGAGTGATACTGATCTCTATTGGTGATGGAGTTCGTCGATTTGGGGACAATTGAGTTTTGAAACTTGAAAGTGATTACTTTTTAAAGTCCAGGGCGGAATACTAATAACGTAGCCATCCCGATCAACCAACTGTGGGGCATCTCCTCATGTCAGCGGGAATATCGACCTTTCCCTGTGTTAAACGAGTGCTGCATCATGGTCATTCATAGATGACGTTTAATATATAGATTCTTGCACTGCCCCGATTAGGGAGTTAGTCTAGCAGTTAACTTTATTTATTTCCCGGCTAGGAACCACGAATAAACCGGGCTAATGTTATACTTGGAGACGGATGAATCCTGGATGAATCCTTCCGGAATCTAATAGCTAATCAGATGATGTTACATACCAGATTTATAGCCTAGGTTACCGAATACGTTGCATATTAACCAATAGGAAAAACCTCTTACTTCTGCAGAATAGGAAACTCATGAACACCATAGCCGGGAGTTGCGTCTTTATTCGGGAGAACTTGAAGCGACGTCCGAGTTGAGGCAGAGATATGACGGGGGCCCGGATCTGACCAAGACTTATTCAGCAACGGCCAAGGTTTCTGCTTCCTTATTCCCGGTCCGAAAATGAAGTATCTCGGTATAATAGGGTAGAATAAACGGGATGGGGCCATGGATGAATTGATACATTGTATAAAGCCCGGTTTACCAAAGATTAATCGCCGAGGTGATAACATGGAGGTTTCAAAGGTCCCTTGTTTTACGACTACGATTTGTTGTTTTGATTCTGTTTGATTTATCCAAATATAATATTGGACCAGTATCTGTAGCATAGGATGAGAACCCGCCATAGGAATTATAGAAATACCAGTGTAGACATCGGGGATTTCCCCACACTTGTGACAGATCGACTTAACGGGCGGGCACTACTGTAAGCACGCCCCCACACCAAGTGCGTGCGCCAAGCCGCGAACTCCCCAGCCGCGCTAAAAAAAAGTTCACTTGTAATCGCCTTCTAATCGCACCGATAACAACCAGCAGCGCAAACCGACCTTGCCCAACACTGACTGACATTGACATTGTGCCCACCGCGACCCTCCCCCCACCATGACCCCGACCTCCTCTCACCACGCCGCGCACCTCGCCGCTACAGCCCTGGTATCCGGTGCGGTTGTCGCGACTTCTATACTTGCGTTCCAGCGGCTGCGGAGGGAACGCAGGGTCGACGACCTGAAACACTCGATTCCGCCAGCGACTGGGGAGGAACTGCGTGATCTCGTCGCGCCGACGCCGCAGTGGAGTAAAGAGGATGAGAGGAGCGCTGAGCTTGCTGCACGGGCGATTAGGGGAGAGTACGATGACGGTAGGCCTCTCTGCACCTAACCTTGACGTAGCTGTGACTAATGGACGACTAGAACTCATTCTCGAGCAATTGGCGCGCAATCGCGTCTTTCTTTCCGACTCTGGCCTCGCTGCCCTACGAAATGCGAAGATTGTTGTCGTAGGCTGTGGTGGTGTTGGCTCGCACTGCGCAGCTGCCCTTGCGCGCTCGGGTGCGTCGCATATTCGCCTTATCGACTTTGACATGGTATCTCTGTCGTCGCTGAACCGCCACGCGGTGGCTACACTGGCGGATGTTGGAACGCCGAAGGTGGAGTGTCTGCGCCGTCGACTGCGGGCCGTGACACCTTGGGTGGACTTCGATTGCCGGAATGAGATGTTCAGCGAGAAGGACGCGGAGAGGTTGCTCAAGGATGCGGAGTTCGTGGTGGATGCGATTGATAATATTGACTCGAAGGTCGGACTGCTGGCTTTCTGCCACGAGAAGGGGATACAGGTGGTTAGCTCTATGGGTGCCGGGTGCAAGAGCGATCCGACAAGGATATTTGTCGGAGATATTAGTGCGTCAACTGAGGATCCGCTGTCTCGCTCTACACGGCGCCGGCTGCGTCTACGAGGCATTGCAAGCGGAATCCCTGTCGTCTTCTCGACTGAGAAGCCGGGTACGGGAAAGGCACAGCTACTTCCCCTCTCCGAAGAGGAGTTTGCGAAGGGCAAAGTGGGGGAGTTGGCGCCGATGGCCGATTTCCGAGTCAGGATATTACCTGTGCTCGGCACCATGCCAGCGGTCTTTGGCTGTGCAGCGGCAAACTACGTTATTTTGAAAGTAGCGGGGTACCCTATGGATAATGTTGAGACGAAGGGGAGAGAGAAGCTGTATGAGACTATTCTTGCGCAGGTGCAGGGTAGTGAAGAGAAGGTTGCTAGAGCGAGTATGGGTTGGGGTGCCGAAGACGTCAAGGGCCTCAAGTTGCCGCTTACGGCGGGAGATGTGGGGTACTTGGTCGAGGAGGTATACCGAGGTCGCAGTGTCGTCAGTGGGGTCCCGACAAGGTTGGCGCTTGTAAGGTGGCGGGCCCCTGAAGGAAAGACGATAAATGAAGGGGAGGGGCAGAAGAGTAGCCGCCTACGGTTGGGAGAGCTTGTGTGCATGACGAAGGAGGAGGCGAAGGTGCATGAGCGGGAGGTGGTTCTCGGAGGGAAAACGATAGAAGAGCTATATGGGAAGGATATTGTAGAGTACGTAGAGTCAAGAATAGAGGAGGAAAAGGGGTTCGCGACCTATAGATAGTAATCTTAAGAGATAGTAGGGGTAGTATGGGTGGGTGGCAGGCTTATGTAACCAGGAGCAGGGCAGTCTTGTACTTTTACAATGTATACCCATGTTTTCATGTTTTACGATCTAGGCGGCTGCCGATATAGGCCGGCGATATTCCCCAGGACTAATATTTAAAAGTATGACTGCCAAGATTTAGGCTGAGATTTTGAGTTGATACTATAGTAGACTATAGTATAGTATAATCTGCTATAATATACTAGATGTTGATATATATGGGAGCCTAAGCTAAAATATACGGCTTTAGAAGACGCCAGCCAGGGCTAAAAACAGTACCATAACTCGCATTCGATTCTTTACTGTATGTGCACTAACTACATGGGTAAGTTAGTGTAGTTAACGTCAATAAATTCAGGCGATTACAGGGGATTATAGGGGATTTTTATTCTTCCGCGCCGTTTATTGGCGCTAAATAAATTGCGCTTGGTTACCTAATACAATGCCAAGACTACTGTATAACAATCAAGCTTCCAAAAAATGTGGGGTTTGACGATCTTAGGGGGAAACTTTCGTCCTAAATAGATTAGCGCTTCGTATCGGGTATCAATTGCGCCGTTTATTGATCGAAAGGCCTGCCGGTTATCGTCACCCTTTTACTCCCTCCCACTTCCCTCTGCTCCCACTGCCCTCTGTCACCCCCCTGATTGCGACTCTACTGCCCAAATATCCAAACCTCCAAGAACATGGAACCTACTGTCGTTATTTAACCGCTCTTTTTTCATTGTGATCTTTATTAGCTGCCTGGTAGCCAAGCTATTTACTCTTGCCCAGTCGCTGGCGCGCCACCGTCATGTTCCTGACTCCCAATCGCCGCTATGTTACCCTTGCTGGCGCCGTCCTTTTCCTCGAATGGACGTGGGTGTTCCTCGGCAGCCCTGGGCAGAAGGACATTCTAGCATCTATGCCCTCTCAGCACAAAGAAGCGAACGAAGATGTCTTTGACTATGGGTTTGTCCAGTCCAATGCGCTGAGGGATATATGCGACTCAGTGGAATGGAACGACGAGTTGATTTTCACATGCGACAACAACTCAGGCAGTGTCGCCGATGTCAAGAACTCGATCTTAAACTGCGTCCGATTTACCATCTCCGCAGGTGGGCGCCTCGTCGTCCCTCGCATCATCATCTCCAACACCAGCGAGACCTCCTCAACCGACTCTACCACGACCAAACCGACATACTTCAGCTCCATGTTCGACCTACACCACTTCCTCATGTCTCTCCACCTCTCCTGCCCCCAGCTCAACACCTACAAGAACGTCGACGATGTCCCTCCTCGGGCATGGAAATACGACCCCTTGTTGCTGCGACCAGAAGACCTCCAGTCCCCCTTCCTCTCAACCGGCATCCCGCGTCCAGAGTCCTGGGGTGCCGAATTCAACAACTGGCTCGCCAACCAGACCACCACCCGCATGCCCGCCGCCGGCCTCACAGTCGTCAACCTCGCGCGCTCTCCGCCTGTATACCCCGTCTCTAGCGACGAAGGCCTCGCGCGCGAATTCGGAATGTTCCTCAAGATCCAGTCCGAGGCGCGGATACTCGCGACATCGATCTTTCATGCTTTGATTCGCAAGCACAACATCGGCGCGCTAGACTCTAGTGCTATAGCGAAGAATGCCTATGTAGGCGCATATCTTGGCTCCGACAGCAAAGCGGCAGACCTTTCGATCACAGACGCGAACCATTCTCCTACGACGCTCGCACAGCGAATCATTAACGAAACACTCGCTACCGATCTCAAAGTTCTCTACCTCGCTTCCACCGACCCATCCAGTGGTGAACACCTCGCCGCCGACGCCTCCCGGCTCGGAATATTTGTCGACACAAAATTCAAGCTCCTCCCAGCAACGGGTGTGGCAGCCTTACAAGCCTTGGCGCCGGAGCAGCAGGCGCTGGTGGATTACCTCGTTTTGGGGAGGGCGAGCCAGTTCATGGGTGTAGGTGGTGATGCGTTTGGGTGGAGCGTGGCGCTGGGGAGGGGAGGGAAGTGGAGGAGGGATGGGGGGGAGGGGATGGAGGGGGTGCTGATGAGGGATTCGTTGAGTCGGATTTATGGGAAGAGGGGGGAGGATGAGTTTGCTAGTTGTTTGTGGCCGTGAGGGGATTCGGGTGTATTAAGGATGTAAAACGGTTGTATGATATGTTGATACAGGTAGTGGATGGTCCTACCTCGGGTGTACGAACTATTTGGGGCTATAATATTACATAGCATTGGGATTGGGGGCAGAGGGTTATCTTCCCATCAGACTCAACAAGGTAGATATGAGAGATATTCACAAAATTACAAATCTAAAAATCTACTGTGGCCAGACGTGAAGAGAGAATGCCCACATAGATATCTACAATTTCACTCGTCGACAGCTGATATGCCGTAATCGCTACAGAAACCTTCTTTGAAGCTTCACATGAATTGTATTTTCCTATGGTATTCCAATTGTCTTTACCCATCTACTTTGGTCTGCTATTCACAGAGCCCCAAGATTGCGAGGAAAACAGCAAATAGATTAATTGAGCAACCTATAGGTAACAAGTTGGCATTCGCTTTTTTACACCCCTGAACCCCCGACAAGGTTAGCCAGTTGAAGCCTTTGCTTGGCTACTGACAATATGCTTCTCGAATTTGGCACTGTGAGCAAATTGCTGGCTCCTTGATACCATGAAACTCGTTGGCTCCGTCACTTCCGACTACTTAGTCAAAGCTGATGAGATCGTCTTCTTGGGTCTCTACCACTTCTTCTTTTTCAGTGATGACATTAATGGCTGCCCCTCCATTGTTGTCTGAAGGCCCATTGGTCTGGGGTGGGGTATATTCAACGTTCGTATCATTTGGGGAGAAGTGGGACTCCGTTAGCACCTGGTCCAACTCCTCGGGCTGAGTCCTCAACCCAGGGGCATCTTTCTCCGGTTGGGCCATTGACGCAGGGTTATTTTCCTTGCTCTTCGATATTGGGGTGGAATGCTCCTGCAGATTGCTCGGGCCGTCATTACTCGAATGGGGAAGTGACCAAGCTTTCTGGACACTTAGAGATTGACCATGGCGACGCGTTCCATGTAGCTCTGATATTGCGGTATCAGCTTGCGCCGAGGAAGCCATGGTGACAAAAGAAAATCTGTTAGGATTCGTAGCTGTTGCAACTGCTGCGCCATTCTTGACGACGGCGTCCAAAACAGTACCATGTTGCATGGAAAGATGTTTCAGAGATGCAGTGGATTCAGCTTCCGCGACCCCTGAGACAAAAAAATTCCCGACAAAGGCAGAGGCAGACGAAGGTCCTGACGTAGTCGGCATTTGCGTCGAAGCAGCGGGCCCAGTGTTGTTAAGCGGGGGAGGAGCCCCACTGTGGGGACGGCCTGAATTCAGGACTGATGGACTCTTTGTAAAAGCTTGCTTAGTACCTTGTCCATTGTTATTCGTCTGCGCTGATGCAATGACCTTAGTCGAGCCGTCGATCCTATGTGGGAGGCCGGGTGCGCGGGCGACCGAAGCATAAGTGTCTAGATTTGGGCTAGCTCTTAGTGGCGCAGTGGAGAAATTCTCATTGGGTTGATGAGCCAAGCCCTCCGCATTACGTAGGTCTGGTTGGGGTGATCGGCTCGACGATCGTTTTTGTTCTACCTGATTGGGGATACCTGGGAGGCTGTGCAATTTAGCAGCATTGCGTCGTCCTATTTGCCTTGCACCACTCGAAAGGTCTACGGGTCGGTGAAAATCTCGAATAACTGGGGTTGTGCTGGGAGAGGGCCTCTTAGATTTAATCGCATTGTTATCAGCTGCTGGAGCGTCCCATTCCCGCCAAGCAGCCGCATCAAATATCTCGGCATCTTCTGACAACTCTGCCTGGAGAGAATGAACTGCTGGATACAAAGCAGGCGCAGCAGAACCTTCGGCAACATCAGGCGATACCAGTAGTGAGTGGCCGCCACTGGCAATGTGAGATGCCTGTTCGCAAGAACAAGCGCATGGGTCGGAGCAACGCATGGTACAGGTGTGGGCAGCACCGCAGTTTATTGCCTTCGTACAGGGCTCCTTGCAAAATAGATCTTCGTGCGGGAAGCTAGAGCTAGTTAGCATTGTGAAAACAATCATATTAGGGATATCTTACGAATGACAATTGTATCGGCACTTATGACCACAAGGCATAACACCATTACATTTGACGCCGCAACCACCAGTCAAATTTTCCAACTCCACGGAAGACCCTACGATCGTTTCAGTTGAATGAGTAGAGCACACGATAGGAAACCCAGAAGTAATATCAAAGCGCCCTTGTGATTTCATGGTCATCATGGCAGACAACCAAAGGTCATAGCTTTCGGCTTCTAACCGAAGAAGGTTGATGCAGTTGCCAAAGATATACATGCCACGACGAGCACGAGACAGAGCCACAACGGCGCGGTTCTTATTCTCAAGGAATCCAATCGTCCCATGCGCATTACTACGAACTAGTGACAGTAATACAACGTCATTCTCCTCGCCTTGATAGGAGTCAACAGTGAATACATTGAACGGCCCGCGAGTTGCAAGGTTTGGAACTCTCTTCAGTAGTGTGAGAAGTCGTTTGCGCTGGCCATTGTAAAATGTCAAAACCGTAATTTTCTTGTCATCGATGTCATTCAACACCAGATAGTTGAAGAATGCGACAATCATGTTCGCTTCTTCGATATTGTACGTGCTTTGTGCGTCATCTCTGCTCTCTAGCCAAGTATGGTGAAAACAGTATGAGTCCCGACCTCCCATTCCAGGGATTGGCTGGCGAACACGCCGATCAAGAACCGAGGGGTGATCTTCTAAGCCTTGGTATATTGGGCTCAGAAGCTCTCGTAGGCCTGGAATCATTCGACGTTGTTTGTTAAGCATAGTGAACTCAACGCCGTTATTTACCAATCGCTCGAACAGCGATACGCTGAGATTGTACGGATGTCTCTCAAGATGCGAAACGTTGCAATGGGCTTGGAGTTGTTGATGGTCACCGACGAGAATAAGGTGATCTAAACTCTCAAACATGGCGGCTAGAATGGTTCCCTCCAAAGTCTCGGCCGCCTCTTCGATGAGTAGTGTGCGCGGCTTCAGACATGCGAGCAATCCTCGATATTTGGAAAGGCCGGTTGTGGTGCACCCAATAAGCTTAATACCTACCTTTCGAATGAAAGTAACATCTCCCTGCCATCTTGCGATCTTGAGACGATCCATCGCTCTCGAATAGTCAGTCAAATGTCGTCGAAAGCTTGCCAGATATTCTTTGGTGGCGGCACCCTTCAGGTATTGGTAAACTGCGCCGCGATCCTCTTCATCAATGTCCCAGAGATTTGGTGTCGTGCGGAGAATTGCCTCGACTTGAACATTTGAGCGTGCTCTGCTGTTCCTGCCGATGAACTCTCTTCGATATGGCACATATTTGCCTTTTAGCGCCTCAACGTCGTCTTCGTCCTTTGACTTTCGTGCCTCCAGTTCTGTCTCGTTAAGGGTTTCATATGCGTAGTTATCCTCATCCTCGTCGTCTTCAAATCCGTTGTTGCTAAGAGGGCATCGCTTGGGCAGTAGCTGTTGATTGAGACCAAGCCAGGAATATAGAAGGCCGCCAACGTCCGCACCCGCGTCCACCCATTCATCATCGTTAAGTGAGTCATACTGCTCTTGAGTTATGAGATTTAGTTTGAGGAAAACGCTGGCTTCTTCGGGCCCTTGGTCATTCATATCTTGAATGCCACATATAATCTCCTCTGAAATGCGACGAAGAGCATCCTGGGCAATTCTTATCTTGCCGGCACCACCGGTTATCCCAATTGCAAGTTGGCCTCGAAGCCTAAACAGCGTCCTCAATTGAATGTTGTCGTTAGACTCCCTAGATCTCCCTCCGAGGCGAAGAAAGTTGGGCTCAAAAGGCTCAATCAAATTTAGTAGCTGGTCGATGGCATGGTTTGTTTGAGCAGACACCAAAATTGGAGGGTCTCCAACTTTCCAGTTGTTCAGCATGATCTTCAATGCTGTTATAGACACGAATGTCTTTCCTGAAAGGGGTATAATTGTTAGCTTCATATTAATTGATTAACTTTCGAGAATTTGCGTACCTGTTCCCGGAGGACCCTGTATTATTGCCACCTTTTTGCAGAGTATTCTACGCACAGCGGCCATTTGAGAGGCGTCTAATTGTGAACCCTCGAGAGCAGGCCACTGACCTAGGATATTGACGTCTTGAAACATATCCGCATCAAAATCTCCAGTCGCGAGTATTTCGCGGGCTGCTTCACTGGGTAACAGTGCACTCAGATTCCTACGGGGTTGTTCTTCAACGTCCGCAGGTGGGCCCACTGTCCTTCTCAGTTCTATCAAATGCTCTGCCATGGGAAAACTAGATTGGTTAGAAATATGCCTGTGAAGAAAAGGGAAGCACTTACGTCTCTGACATCAACTTTTGCATTGCAACAAGCATATGCCTACTAGCTTCAAAATACCCAGATTTGGCCTCGACCATCACATACTCCTCTGTTGGGTCAAACTCGGATTCCTCAACGCTGGCCCAGAATATGTCAATCTGTGGCGGATCCTGTTCTACTGCCGCCAGTGGACGAGCAGCGACAATTGCAACCTTGCAAATAGTTTTGAATTTGTCATACACTGGACTGAGGGCGACCATAGTACCTTGCTGCAGGCGGCTAGATTGAGGCCAGCGAATACGCTTGCCAGCACGCTCCGTCGAGAACTCGATGCGGGCTGCAGCACCCATATTTGCAAAGGTATATCCCACAATAAAGACCTGTCCATCATAAGCTTGGCTCTAAAACAATTAGGGGAATCTCACATTTGTATAAATAGAGGTGGTTTGGAGGTCAGAAGTCCCTGGGTTTTCTTTGTAGGAACGTATTGCATCCAGTAATGGATATATGGCATCATAGCGGAGGAGTTGATATTGAGAGCCGATATAAGCCTCTTTGCTTCCCCAGGGACCATCCATAATATTCTCCGGTAGAGCCTCTGTATGGGTGACGCCATGTGTAGAGTCGGGGTTTATCTCTGCGCCAGAGGGGATCTCTGGAAGTCGCCTCCATGCCTCTTTGGAATGTTCCTCGTCAAGCTGGTAAGGTCGGGTTATGTGTTCGCGTAGTATCGGCTCAAAGTCGGCGGGAAACACCTTTGAGAAAACAACTTTCACCTTGATTAAGACATTGTTAGTTTAAAAGCATATTCTGCACTATAGTGTCCATATCTTACAGGTGAAGGGGGCTTAAAGTCTGCTCCCCGCCGCGGAAGCTCTGCCTTGAATATGGACATTGCGTTGCAAACGGCGTATAAAGAGATAGCCAAGATCGAAAGGTCAGTTCTCCGAAACAGCCCAATGCTCAAATTTTAATGGCCTGTCATTACATCAAAATGAATTTGATTCTTTGTAGGACTGAACAACGATTTTAGAGTATAATGACCTCAAATGGTTGTTCAAAGAAGGCGAAGCGAAGTTGGTTGTGAAGCAGGTTTGTCAAACCCGTCAAATTAAAACGGGGAGGTGTTTCTGCCGAGACATGGCAAACGGAAGGAATACAGCAAACACACAATCTGTGCATATCGTCTTAATTTCTGGACGAAATGCCATTTAATGGTGGTTATAAGAAAATCACGCTGAGAGACACCTTGAACAGTGAAGACTACAGTCGTGAAAACATGCATCCTCTGCAGCACCCAGAATGAATATAAGCAGAGAGTTTGCTTAAATAATAACTGAAAATTAATAAAAATAATAGTGTCATCCTTATTCCAAGATCGTAAAGGGTGCAGGCAAATGCCGGGTGGCAGCGCAGCCCCTCGATCGCGCTACAGGGTTCCTTGGGCAGGGCGACCTGTCCTAGCGACTGCAGCTCATGCGTTGCGAAGAGGTCGAGCAGCGTGCGCAGCTCCGGCCCCCTTAGGTTGTAGGGCGGCTTCCTTAAGTGCCGCTCCTAGCTGGTGCGCACGGGCTGCAGGCAGGTCTCGCACTCGCAGCAGAGCAGCACCCTGTATGCTGTGAGGTAGGGGAAGCTGGCGGCCATCTGCAGAAAGGATTTCTTCTACCACGCGCAGTAGGTGGAATTGGCTCGTAGGGAGTGGCTCGTAGTACAATAGGAACAACTTCTATGCCCGTAATAGGAGGTGTGGTGCAGTCGCGGAGGCCTCAAACCCCCCGCCCCCTTTCCTAGGTCCTCAATTTGCTAGGGAAAATTTGCTAGGGAATGGCCCGTGCCCGCGCGCGCGACAGGGATCATTTGCGTGGCGGGACCCGATTTGCTCAGCAAATACGCCGAACGCTAGGGGTAGGATCTAATTCCGTCCGTCCGCTTCCCCTTTCTTACCTACAACACTTATAATGCTAATCATACATCGTCCTAACGCCCGATTCCATTTCCACTTCCAATTTCGCTCCTCACCGTCAGCTCCATTCCAATCAACCACCCGTCTCGCCCTCC
This sequence comes from Pseudogymnoascus sp. 03VT05, assembly GCA_001662645.1. Taxonomy (NCBI): domain Eukaryota; kingdom Fungi; phylum Ascomycota; class Leotiomycetes; order Thelebolales; family Thelebolaceae; genus Pseudogymnoascus; species Pseudogymnoascus sp. 03VT05. Next base: position 25,971 of record KV459354.1, on the reverse strand, counting down.
CCACAACCGTCAAAAACACCGGGAACAGACAACCTATCCCTAGAGCAACCGCCACAATGAAGAAACTACGGCGCACCCCCATCTTCGTCTGCAAGGCAAACAGGATCCATGGCCCAATGGCCCCGCCCCCCGTCCCTGCCGTCATCATCGCCGCACCGCGCTTCGTCGCTCGGCCCAGACCACGCAGGGAGATCGCAAAGACGAGGGGGAATACAGGGCCTTCAAAGAAGAATAACCCAATCGCTAGGGCCAAGGTCGTATTAGGCCGATTTGCAGCGGTGGATGAAGGAATCGCCGCGATGGCTATAGATAAGACCGTACCGCCGAGGAGGGAGCCAAAAAGGAGGATGCGTGGGCGAATGACGAGACATAGGGCACCGCAGAGAAAGCGGGACGCGGCGAAGACGCTGTAGCAAACTAGGGTCATGTTTGATTCTGACAAGAAGAGGTTCATGCTTGGGTCATTGGTGGGAGTTAGGGCTGAGAACCATAGGTTAACTGTTTCCTGCGCGGCGACGTATAGGAACTGCGCGAAGACGCCAAGAGCGAGCGTTATAGACACGATTTTGAAGGCACCGATGTGCGTCGATTCCCTCGGCTCTACGATAGCTGTATTGATAGGCAGGGATCGGGACCGTGCCGCTCGTTGTAGCTCTTGGTCCGTCGCTTCGGGGAGCGGCATGTAGTAGAAGAAGATGGCCAGTATGACACCGAGGTAGGAGATGGCGAGGTATGTCCACTGCACGTCAAGAAATGCCGTGTGCTCGGTGATATTCACAAAAAACACCCTCTCGGAAAGTAGCTCGCTGACCACACTTCCAACGGCCTGTACTCCCTGCGCGAGCAGTAATCGCATCTCGCCATATAGCGGGGGGCCGGCAAGAGCAAGAAACGGATTCGCAGCCGTCTCGAGAACGGAGAGGCCGAAGCCCACGACGAAGGTGGACACGACGAAACCGGGGAAGGAGAGGAGAACAGCGCAGGGCCAGAACATGAGAGTTCCAGTGCCGTATACGCAGAGCCCCGCAATGAATGTCGCCTTGAACCCACCCTTTGTTAGTGCGTACCACCCCAGTGTTAAGGGCCCGAAAATATACCCTCCCCAATAGGCGGATAGTAAGCCAATGCCTCGCAGGGCAGAGGGGCCTTGCGCGGTGGAGGCAGTCGAGATTGTTACGATCTGCGCATTCAAATTGTCGAGGAGCCCGTACGAGAAGCCCCATAGGAAGAAGAGGGTCGTGACCGCGGTGCAGTATTTCCAGGATTCCTCCGTGGAGAGATCAACAAGGTATTTCGGGCGCCGAATGTTCATGAAGCCGAAGTAGATGCTACCGGAGCTAGAAGCACTTGATACTTGTCTGGTCCTTTGCTTATTACCCGCCGTGCTTGGCACGGTGATGAAATCTATCTCGTCGTCGGTTTCAGGCTCTCGGCCCGCATTGGGCGGGATATCGGTTGCTGACTCGACATGTGCAGGTGAGATATTTACTGGAACTTTCGATTGTGAAGATGGTATGCTGCTAGACATATTATCAACCCCGGCCACAGATGCGCTGCGTGCCTTGTGAGCGGAATGGCGGCGAGTGGGCTCAAGGAGAATTGGAAGAATCTTCTTCACCACCGGCTTCAATGTCGGGATGCAAGCGCACACGATCCCAACATTGACTTCGACGGCTGACCACATCAACGAATACGACACGATGTACGCAAAGTCTTTCTCGTCCTCCAGCCCGACAGACAGAGCTGGTGACCCGTTCATGGACAACACATGCTCTAAGGCCTGTTGCAGAAAATAAATCCGAATCACATCCACGATCATGACGAATATCCCCAAGGCGAATGTGAAAACCAATATGTTCTTCTGTCTCCCAGGCATGTGCATGCCAGTGAGTATCGGTATCGGGAGTACGAGGATAATAATATCGGTGATAATCGTAATCGGCTCAGAGGTGAGATATAGCGTGATGATTGGGATGCATACTGCGGGATTATCGCCCGTGTTGAAGGTCCTGCTAACCGGTCGACACTGGAAGGCATTGAGAAGTATCAAGACTAGCCCCCCTACATTGACCAATATAAACGTTGCATATGTAATAATCCGAAAGAGCTTATTCGTAACTCTCGATAGCCGCAAGTAAAAGACCAGGAGGCTTGACTTTGTCGCTACGAGAGCAGGATTCTAACGGGTGTTAGCTGTGGCTCTGTTTATCGCCATCCTTAGTCTGTCTTTTTGCCATTCATCCCAATCCCGGACCTTGTAGATATACGCACATAAAGCACACTGAATGCATACACGCATTTCTTCAATGGCAGCTTCCACTCGACCTTGATATCCGCATCAGGCTTCCCTAACCCCTTTGTCGTCGCAAATGTAACCACAAAACTGACCGCAAACGATAATATCCAGCCGATAATAATCAAATAATCGTCAAATGTCATATGCTTGACGATCCCCGCGCGGCTTATCAGTCGCCCAAATACAAACACCGTCGCGATGCAAAGCGTGACTATAGTTGCGACTAGTACCGTGGTGCTGCGATCTGAAAGCTCCACGTTGTTGGGCGAGGAAGACATCTCTGGCAAAAGCTGGCAGCGGCAAAGATTACATCTCCCGGACGGTATTTCGTCGCCTGTTAAGCTAAGGATGATGTCTCGTTCCCCCGATCAGTTCAGCCCTGAAGGCAATAGTGCACTTCCCTGCAAGCCTTTTCAGTGCTTCACAGTCCTGTGCCATCCCTAAGTCGTTACCATCGAGCTGTATCAGCCTTGCTTCGAGGGGGAGACAGGCAATTACGTTGTGAATGTCTTTCGGGTTGGAAGAACTAAGTCGACGATTTCCCCGCGTTCGTCTCCAAAATTATCGCCAAGCGTCAGCCCTGCGCTTGGACCCTGCCTCCGCCTACATATACGCTCGCTATGCGCGACCGCACATAATTGCAAGGTTGTACTCTTTCCGTACCGATATTCGTGATCTCGGACAAGGCACTTCAAATATCATGTGTGCAATAAACTCCTCTTTCAAAATTTTAGGAGAGGCATTAGTTCTAGCAATATTAGCCGTCTGGAAGCTCCTCTGAATAAAATAACTTCATAATTTAGTCTCATCGTCCTTTCGTGCTACAATGTACAGGTACGAACATACACATCTACACGCGACAATAAAGTCGCCACCCTCTTTCTACCAAAAGCTTATGGACATCCTTACATCATTACACACGCACATAGCAATCCAAACCACCTCACAAGCAGGTTAGCCATTTCTGTTCTAGTGCATCTACACACCATTTAGACTTGGCTAAAACAAGGTTGATATGCAAGTATAAGTGCTACAAGGTATTAAAAGTTGTTTAAATCTTTAACAGCAGTTAACTGCCTAGACTAATAGGGGTTATAAAAAGGAGAAGATAAAAAAGTATAATTATCTATTTAAGAACATATTAACTAAGCTACGAAGCCGTTTATGTGCCACTACGGGTTTTTAGCAAGGCTAAGGCTAAGTAGGGGGATCCGTTAGGCAGGGGCCATGTAGTGTAGAAGGGGGCAGAGGGGGCTAAGCGTTGCACGATGAGCATAGCAGGTGCGAGAAAGCTAGGCAGGAGGAGCGACAGTAGAGAGGGACAGAGGAGGGAGGGAGGGAGTAGCCCTTTTATAGAACTTAAAAGCAGCGCGTGCACGCGCGTTGCCTAATTAGGGCGGGCGCTAAACCTAAAGCTCAAACACTACAATCTCTATTATAAGAGTTATAACTACATATAGTTAAGTTATAAATAGTAGAGCCACAACCTCAATTCACGCCCTCTAATAACTGTGCCTTCTATGCCACTAAGCTCTTTGTAATGGCAACGAGCCCTTTAAGCATTAACGTTCTAGCTGTTAGATTAGTTAAGATGCGAGGCTAAGCTGCGTTCCCCTTAACCTGCCTCTCTTGCGCCCTTCCTTACTACTATGCACATCTAAAGGCTCTTGCAACTGTGGCATGCTAATTAGCTTAGGCTGCACAGCACTAGCACGCGTTGCCCTAACCTGAAGGTTTATTTGAGATCTAAGAATTAAATAATATAGGCTAGGCAATACAACATTTACTTAATATCATAATCTGCAGCCGGGCTATCTAAATAAACCATAACAAATTACTGAATAATGAGACATAACGTATCTTGTTGTAAAGTGCTACAGAAAATATAGACGTAGTTGAACATTGTCAACATGTTTGATCAGAACAAACCATTGCTGTATTGAGAGTGGACTCGAGCTGTAACAAATACCACAGCATTAGACCACAGAGTTGCCACACAAGTCAGCAATTAATACTGTATAAATCCATAGATATCGTAGAAAATTACTTTTTACAGGTGTCAATAGAAAGAAACATTCCTGCGCCAGTGCCGACTTACTTGATGTTGTCACCGCCGCTTACCTAATCTCACATCTTCTAGTCTAGCCACAAAAAGGCGGTGGCAGTTGGCAGACTATGCCAAGACTTGATCGATATGCAACCTTTGGGGCATACGGCTTCATGAATAGCCATTTACGCCGCACACTACTCCTTGGTCGCAACTTACAATACCCTGCCCCAGCTGCTAGAGAAACTATGGCTTCGAGCAACTAAATACTTGCGATTCCGACTAGACTTTAACATCGACCTCCGATTTCACGACTTCTCCTCTTGGACACCAGCCTTTCACAAGCGGCCGAACAAGACTATTGTTCTACATTCCCATTGCGGCCTTTAATTTATATTATTGAATGAGACGTGTTGTATTTTTTCTTGGATGAGTGGGTGAGAATTACAGGGGAAGAATGGCCTTCGCGATTGATGATGATGATAGAGGTATACCGCGCCTGGTCCCGCGCCGGAGAGCTTGAATACTGACTTCTTGCAGCGTCCGGAGCCAGCTCGGATAACGACCAAGATGAATTGATGGAGGATATTGGGTCGCCTCCGATTGACGACATGGAAGCGGATGTAGATGGCGACGGGGATGCGCTAGGCGAACAGGAAGACGAAGACGACGACGACGATAATGACGATGATGATCAAGAAGAGACGCAAGACCAACGCCCGGAATCACCAAAGTTACTACAATCGCAGCCGGAACAAGCCAGCCTTCCAAATACAGACGAGAGCTCAGATGACCAACCCAATGGACAATTATATACAAACGGGGCAACAGACCCAGCTTCACATGTGCAGTCAAATGAGATCCCAGCCACTGGTTCTCCGAGGCAGACATCGATACCCCCGTTACCAAACCTACGCCCGTCTATCCGCCCCGAGGCTCTCACAGCATCTCTCTACGATATTGTCCCAACAATGGCAGCCCCACAAGGCACCTCGATCAATGCGATTACAGCCACTCCAGATATGCGCTATTGGTTCAGTGGAGGGTCTGACTGCTATGTTCGGAAATATGATGGGGCGTCCACTGTCAATGGAAAGACGCTTTTGACAGTCGCACAGCGTCATCCGTTTGTGGACACAGTGACAAAGGCTGGTGTGCTCATGAGCTATTGGGAGAACGAAGAGCCTATCTCGAAACCAGGCGACGAACCAGCATTGTCGCCAGTATACTCGCTGGCTGTGCAATCGGAAGCTCTCTGGCTGTTGTCTGGTCTTGAGTCGGGATGTATTAACCTGCAATCTGTACGGCATGACGAGGGAAAGAGAATTGCATTTCTCCAGAAGCACACGTCTGCGGTATCGGTGCTAAGTCTTTCGTCGGACGAGAAATCTGTTCTATCGGGAAGCTGGGATAAGAATATCTTGGACTGGGACCTGAATACAGGGCAATCTAGGCGAGCTTTTACTGGGAGCGGCGGTCAAATCTCAGCAGTCGAAATCCGCCCTGCATCTAGTCTGCCAGTTCCCGAAGAATCTGGCGAGCCTGTTGCACTCAGTTCAACATTCTCTAGTAACAATGCTGATAAGCCCACGACAAACGGTTTCATACCAAATGGCGTTGTTACAAATGGAGCTGCCACTGCCATGGATGGCCAGGGGGACGCGGCTGGTTCGCCGGTTGAAACCAACTCACTCTTTGGCGATACGGATTCATTATTTGGTGATGGTGACGGAGGTGGTGCGCCGTCGGGGGGGAACTTTGCAGCAGACGACGATGATGAGTTTAGCAAGGCCATTGGAGGTATTGACCAGCAGGATCAACATGACCAACATGACAGTCAAGCTGATACAGCGATGGAAGATGCGGCAATACCTGGAGTTGGAGACCGAAGCTCAATACCGCCGCCCCCAGCTGAGACTGCACCAGAGTCATTTGCTATAGAACCGCTAAAAGAAGAGCAACCTGCCAGCCCTCATCAACTTACCAATGGCTTGCCACATGCGGAAGAACTACTCGAAGCTACAGACAGCTCTCAAACTTTGCCATCAACCCAGGATGCAGTTGCCACATCGGACTCAACCTTCCTGGCTGCTGCCATCGACGGCACTCTGCGGGTTTGGGATCGGCGAATGCCAAACCCAGTTGCGAAGATCCCGAATAGACAAGGTGTGCCACCATGGTGCATGGCTGCATGCTGGAGCCCAGATGGGAATTACATATATGCAGGAAGGAGAAATGGGACAGTGGAGGAGTTTAGCTTACACAAGGGCCTCAAAGGCCCGGAGAGGACATTCAAGTTTCCCGCTGGTAGTGGAGCTGTTAGTGCCGTTAGAGCGATGCCGAACGGAAGGCATCTGATATGGTTTGTCTCCTCCGCCTGTCAAAATTGGGTTGGTTTTTGTTGCTAATTGATTGCAGCGCGTCTCATGATATCTTGAGATTGTATGACTTGAAGCAAACAGAAGCGGTCAAGCATTCCACAGTTCCGTTCCTGATTGTTCCTGGGCCCCCAAGGGCAGGCGTTATTAGCGCGTTGCACATAGACCCTACATGCAGGTATATGCTTTCGACTGCTGGCAACAGAGGGTGGGAAGGGAGTTCTACGGAGGTGTTAATAGGCTACGAAATCGGCGTTGTCCCTTGATCTTCTGAAATTCCAGAACTATTTGGTTGTCAGCCTAAACCCTTGGGAGAGAGATTGCGGACATTGGGGGCATTACCGCGCAGGAGTTATTCGAGAAAAGTGGGCATGGTGGAGTAGGGGTAGGGTGAATATATCTGAACATAGAGGCACGATTGGGAGGAGAGTAATTAGTTAGTGGCGTATAAGTAGGATACCCAGAACGTCATATTACGTTCTTATATTACCCAATGTTCGTGAGAACCTTCCTATTTAATCTAGATTATCATTTAGTTCGAGGTGAATGTACTGAATTATTTGTAATGTCCCTAAGGATACTTGTGCCGCCTAAAAGTCCGAAGATGGACTGTGAATGGCAGTAGTGATTATAGCAACTGTAATTAAAACGAAGCCTTCCAGTTGCTGAAAGCTACTGTTGTTATACTAGTTACTCCAGATGGTAGTAGTGATTATAGCGACTGTAATTAAAACAAAGACTTTCAGTCACTAAAAGCTACTGTTCTTACATTAGTTACTGAAGAACCTCGATAGAGAGAGAAATACTGTTGGTTTAAATTGTTAGTATCAATCCTCAGCTATGCACAGTTCCCCCCACAGACTTTTGAGAGGTGCGAGTAATTAGCGATGTTGATCTTGATGAGGAGACGACTCCTTGTCGCCGAGGCTCCCCCACTACACTACCCCAACATTCACCCCGCATTTTGATGCCGCGGCCCCATGCCACATGTCCACATCGTATACTAACCCCCCTTTCATTTCTATATTCTAAGGTGGCACGTTTACTGTTCTTAGTTATAACCTTGTAGATATTATTATTTGCTACTCAAATCCAAACGATTGGCTATGTCGTCCGCAAATACAAAGGAGTCTTTGGAGACATTTCCAACCCTACCGCCCTTCCCCACAGACATCCCCACAGCACCACTCCTCCGACTCTCGCTTTCGGAATTGGGGAAGTCGGAAGCTGAGTCGGCCTCACTCTTCACAGCTTCTAAAGATCTTGGATTCTTCTACCTTGATCTGAGAGGTGACCAGCTTGGCGATACTCTCCTCGAGGAATCAGGTCAACTGTTTGAAGTCTCCAAAGCTCTGTTCGACGAAGGGTCCGAGGAACTAGAGAAATTCGACTATAGTGAACAGGGGAGCTATTATGGGTATAAAGGTTTGGGGAAGAAGGTGGTAGATGCGAAGGGTACGAAGGACAGAAATGAATTCTATAATGTTAGTTCTGCTTGCTCAGTGGCCTTGCCTGTGACAGCGATGAAGCTGGGCTATATAGATGCTAACAAGCAATACAGGCCGCAAAAGATGACTTCTTGGACCAGTCTCCCACACCATTCGCGCACCCAGCAACGCTTATGAAAAACAAGCCCCTTCTCACCTCATATACGACTCACGCGCATGAGCTCCTCACCAGAATCCTCGACCACTTGAACACTCACCTCGCCGTCCCAGCCGCCACGCTCTCACGTCTCCATGGCTCCTCTCTAACTTCTGGCGACCACATCCGCTTCATCCGTGCTCCACCTCAGCCACCCTCAGACCTGGCAACCGCTCTTGGCGCACACACGGACTTCGGGTCGCTGACGCTCCTCTTTAACCGTGTCGGCGGCCTGCAGGTTCTCCTTCCCATCACCAATACATGGGCATACGTACGTCCGCTCCCTGGTCACGCCATCGTGAATCTCGGCGACGCGCTAGTTAAGTTGTCAGGCGGCTTGTTGCGAAGCAATATACATCGTGTCGTAGCGCCTCCAGGGGAGCAGTCTACGAGCACGAGGTACAGCCTTGTTTATTTTATGAGGCCGGGGGATGACGTGCCGATGAAGAGACTGGAAGGGGGTGTTGTGCCGCCGCTGGCAGAGGGCGAGATAGATGAAGATGTTACTAGTAAGGAATGGATTAGTGATAAAGCGATGGCGGGGAGAGTTGGAGCGGCGATGGAGGAGGAGAAGTATAAGAAGAGGATTACGAATAGAGCAGAGCTTGGGCTTGGAGTCGGGGAGGGGTCGGCTTAGATCGGCGGCGGGGGGGCGTCCCGAATAAACAGTTTATAGGAAACATATCCAAACAGTCGCAAACTCAGTGCCCAGGCAGGTTCAGGAATTCTCCAGAAATTGGACGCAGTAGATTTATTCACAGTTACCAGTCCATACAGTCGCGAACTTAGTGACTAAGCGGGTTTAGGAATTCTCTAGAAATTGACCGGGATAGATTTATTCGTATTTACTAATCGAAAATACTTCCACCAAGAGAACCAAATTATGCAAAAAGGCTCCATTATCAAGAAAGGAAGGGCCATTAGTGACCAGCGAGGAGATGTAAGTTGAGTTATGTGCCTGCTGAGTTATTGTTTGTCGGTGATTTGCTGTGAGTATTTGTGTGGTGTATTTTTGTGGAGAGCGCCGCTATCCATCAGTAACATGAAAACAAGCAGCACTTCGGTTGGACTTTCTAAATTTAGTATAGCGTGCGGACAGCCTACCCCGCCAGTCGCCGACTTCGCGATAATGATTTGGCTTCGATAAGGGAGCTGCCGTTAGGGGGGGAAGCCAGGGATACGTCGGGGAATGAAGAGTCACAAAGGACCATGAAGGATCAATCACGCAGATGAGTCGAAGTTTCACCTCCAGGATTATTGTGTGATAATTTGCTTTATATATCCCTTGTCCCCAAATCTCAACTCGTTCTGTCTCTGCATCTTCGCTCTCCAACCACAGCCATAGTCATTGCCCACTCCATTCGCCATCACACACTCAAATGGCGCCCAAGCACAACCTTCAATACCCCAAGGGGCCTCAAAACACCTTGAACAGGTACAGTGATCGAGGTCAGCCATTCCAATCCTCAACCCATCTCCCCGTCACCGAACACTATGCTGAAAGAGAATAGGAAGCTACGACCTCGAAAAGGTCCATAAAATCGTCAACAGCACTCCTGTTCTCCATGTCTCCTTCCAGGCTGATCCAGCCGACCCCTTTCCGGTTATCCTCCCTATGATCGGCCAGATGGGATCGTTTGCGCGCCCATCCTCTTCGATCTCTGATCCTCTCGATTGCTATCTTCACGGCTATATCTCCTCGCGCGTCATGAACGTATCCCGCGCTGCCATCGCCTCTGGAAAGCCTGGCCTCCCCGTCTGCATCGCTGCTTCAAAGGTCGACGGGCTCGTCCTCTCCCTCACACCCAACAGCCACTCATATAACTATCGCTCAGCTGTGCTCTTTGGATACGCGACTCCGGTTACGGATACTGAAGAAAAGGAATGGGCCATGGAGATGATTACAAACAGCGTCGTTCCACAGCGTTATGATAACACACGTATCCCACCAATTCCGGCTGAGATGCAAAGCACACAGATTCTACGCGTGACGATTGATTCGGCTAGCAGCAAGGTCAGAGACTGGATTCCATCGGACTCTGCCGAAGATATGGCCAACAAGGAGGTTGTGGATAAAGTCTGGGTCGGTGTCGTTCCAGTGTATGAGACGTATGGAGAGCCGATCCCTAGCCCGCTCAATAAAGTTGAGAAAGTGCCCGAGTATATACAGGGGTTTTTGAAGGAATCTAATGAGGAGGGTTTGGCGTATGCTACGGCAGCAGGGAAAAGGCCTCTCCCAGTAAAAGCCAAAACTAATCACGACGAGTGAGCTGTAGGTAGACTTCGGTGGCAGGTATTTGAAGTAGAAACTGAGGGGTAGTAATATAATTTCTTGCAACCAAATATATAGTACCTAATTATCCATGCCCAATAAAAACGAGATTCCTCATGACAAACAACACGATATACAATCCTTTAAACCATTGTGACTCCGTTAGTTCTACTCCAATTCCCTTGGCATATTTTAAGTTCATGAGCACCCCATAACACGTGACAGCTTCGCGATCGTTGGTAATCTTCACGACTCTATCTTTGAAACCTCCATCATACATATATTATACACAAAGCAGATTGATTAGCACCGCTGCCACGATGACTAAGTTATTGCCAGGTCAGGTTAAAAGGGTGGCTATTATCGGGGCTGGCCCTTCTGGTCTCGCCGCCGCGAAGTCAGTATCTCTTCTCCTCAAATATAGCGGTACTAACTCGATATAGATATCTTACTGCCGAGAAATCCATCTCCCATATAGCCGTATATGAGCAACGGGCAACCCCTGGTGGCGTTTGGAATGCCACCCCATCACTCACCTCGCCGTCATATTCCATACCGCAAACTGTGCCGGACACCACTCCAGCCGTGCCACTGAAGGGAGAAGCAAAAAATGGCCAGGAAGGATCCTGGGACTTCCAAAGCGCTGTATACGATTACCTCGAGGCTAATATTCCAAAACCTCTCATGAATTATACGGATCTCAGATTTCAGGATGAGACGCCACTCTTTCCAGCACATAAGGCCGTTAATAAGTACGTAGACACGTATGCGGATGACATACGGAGCCAGATTCGCTTTGGGACTCAAGTCCTTGACATCCAACGCCATCGCCATAAGGTAGAAGGGGGGGGAGAAGTGACTACATGGCACGTGAAGAGCAAAGTTGTCGGCACAGACGAGGAAGAGACCTCTGTCTACGATTCGGTTGTCGTGGCAAACGGACATTACGATTGTGCTTTCATTCCTAATATTAAGGGCGTAAAAGATTGGCACCGCTCTTACCCTGGCTCAGTTATCCATTCGAAAAACTATAAACGGCCCGAGAACTACGAGGGAAAGAAAGTCGTTGTCGTTGGCGCGGGAGTCTCCGGCATCGATATCGCAAATCAAATAGCACCGCATGCACAATACCCCCTATTACTCTCTAGACGGGCGGCGAAAGGATCTTCCTCTCCTTTGGCACCCGAGAAGACTTCCATCGAAGATGTATCAGAGATCGAAGAATTCATTGCCGATAATCGCTCTATTCGCTTCATAGACGGCAGGATAGAGACTGGCGTGGATGATGTGATATTTTGCACCGGGTATCTATACTCATACCCATTTCTTCAAAACCTGGAGCCGGCGGTTGTTACAACGGGCTATCGGACGGAGAATCTGTATTTGCATATGTTCTACCACCAGGAACCCACGCTCTCATTCCTATGCCTGCCGATACGCATCGTTCCATTCATTATTGCCGAGGTGCAAAGTTCCCTTGTGGCACGCTTTTTGGCTGGACGGTTTGCGCTTCCTTCTCTATTTGAACGGACAGATTGGGAGGACCGAGTCATTCAGGAGAAGGGTCCGGGGAAGGCATTTCACTTCATGGGATCTCCGGAGGATGCTCATTATATCGATGAGTTGGTTAGCATGATAGAAAAGGCGGATGGAGAAGATGAGGGATTAGGGAAGAAGGCGCGGAGATGGGACAGGAAGTCTCTCTGGATTCGAGAAAACTCTGGAAAGATAGTGGCGGCTGTTAGAGGGTTAGATCCTGAAGCCAGAGAGAAGATTAAAACCTTGGAAGACGCGGGCTTTCGTTATGAGGGAGATACCAAGTAGGGGTGCTTAATCACTGAAAGTCACAATAAATGAGCCAGTCACCCAGAAATTAAACCAACGAGATAAATCCTATGACTTTGAATTGTTAAAATAAATCTTGGGGTGCTTAGTCTCTCGTCGGACTTTTGGGCGAAGAAGTATTTTCTACATGCCACACGAATAGCCCATGTCGTACTGAACATTACCCCACTAAAAATAGACAGCACAGCTTCGCCGCTCGGCTCCGGATCTTCTAGACTTCTTGCAAACTCGATCTACCATATGAAATTTGTTCATATTTCTGTCATATGGAACCTAGCAATAGAGAGGTAGACACTGTAGCCAATGGTATGGCCTCGACGTCGCCATCCATTTGTAGCAGCATACATCCCATGGAACCAACAAGCTTGCAATTCGTCACGTTTACGAATTTTGACCAGACTACAACCGCGGAGACAAAAAGAAGAGTTCGTAGCCATGCCCAGCGCCGAGTTCAAGACAGGAGGCGACAGGAGAAGTGGAAAGAGACTGCTAAGTATATGTCGCCACTTTTAAACGCAGATGCATCGAGTAGCCTCAACACAAGTCTATGCCGGTTAGGCTCTGGTCGTTCCGATCCGTTCACATTGTATCCCATCGAGATGAACTTACGAGCCCACGAATTATTTGATCACTGTATGTAATAATTCTAATAATAACTAATTGGAATTATACTAACAGGCAAAAGTGCACGGCAACACATGTCCCATGTTTTTGACGTTAAACAGTATTGGATTTTTCAAGACAGTCCTCGATGAAGCTGCAGTCCGTCAGCTTCTATGCACCTCATCAGCACATATGACGAGATTACGAGATGGGACTGAGAACCCAGAAGCTATTATCCTATCTACCCAAGCTATCCGGTCAGTTAATAACAGAATCACCGATCCGGTGCTGGCCATTAGCGACGGAGTCTTAATAACAATACTTGCATTTGCATGCCATGCTGTAGGAAACCGATATCGTCAACTCTGTAACAGGCTAACTATATTTAGGTGATGTTTAACGATATTAATGGCACAATAACGCACTTCAGGGGCATGGAAGCAATAATACAGCGGAGGGGGGGATTGCAATTTATAAATTCTAATCCCGTGCTACGAACAGTGGTATTCTGGTATGACCAAATCTCAAGTGCTTGTTCGTGACTAAGAATATAGGGTCGATGTCAATGCCGCATTCTTGCAGGGCCAAGTCCCACGATTTCCAATCCCATACGATACACTGCCTCCCGTATACGATGGCGAGGTTGCTTCTATTCCTGGGTCCAGACTCTTACAAGCTTGTACTACGAATGAAATGATCTCTATCATCCACGATCTCCTTGCCTTAAACCACTATATGGTGAATAAGGCAGAAGCAGGAGATTTATGGGACAATGCTGTCTTTGCAGGACTATATATAGTTCCACTTCTAAGTAAACTGCTAACAATTCGGCACGATGCCTCTGGAGCTACTCTTGCCAATGAAGAATCCTGCAGGATTGGTGCCCTCTTATACCTGTCTGGCATTCGGCGCAGGTTTGGCATAACGCTTACATCCGACATACATGTTCAAAATCTCAAACACGCGATATCGGAAGACATCTTAAGTAACGCATACCCGATCCTTCCATGGCTTCTAGTAATCGGCGGAGCCCAATCTGTCTAGCTTGAAGATCGAGAACGGTTTGTCTCTGCAACTGCAAATCTACTTTTGAGTCTCCAATACAATACTTGGGGTGAGTTAATGGCAACTGTGCGAGGTGTACTATGGGTAGAAGGAATTCTCGAAGCCGAATGCGGCCAGCTTCACGCTGAAGTCACCAGTGAAGTCTGGAACAAATACGGATTCCTACTTTCATAACTTATTTCCATATTCAACTTTGCCCGACTACTACTACCATCTTCCCCCCTGCATGACCTTCATCCATCACTTTATGAGCCTCTGTAATCTCGTCAAACCGAAATACTCTCGCTGGTTTTGCTTTATAGCGTCCTTCGGCCACCTCATTTGCAATTTTCTGCAATGGCACATCTGAAAGCGGGAACCCAGGCTCTCCGAAGACGAAGCTTCCAAAGAAGCTAAAATGCACACCGCTCGGCATCTGGAGCAGGGGATTAAAGTCCGGTACTGGATCGAGGCCCCCTAGAAAGCCAGCTAGGCAGAGATGGCCACCTCGTTTTAAAGTCGCCAAAGAGTCGAGTAGCACGCTATTTCCCACGAGCTCCAACACAGCATCGATGCGTTTCGTCTCGGGTAATCTCTTTGAAAGCTCAGGGCCTTCTAGCTCGACACGCTCTACGCCCAGTCCCAGTAGCATTGGGGCTCGATCCAGGTTTCGAGTTGTGGCGATGACTTTCGCCCCCGCGTTCACTGCCAAGTTGATTGCAGCCTGACCGAAAGCGGATGTCCCACCACGCACAAGTAGGGTCTGGCCACGCGAGAGCTCCAGGTTTTGAAATATACATGTCCAGGCAGTTGCGTATGTTTCGGGAATGGCTGCAAGGTCCTCCCAGCTCAACGAACTGTCGATAGATGCAACATTGCCAACCCGGACACGAGTGTACTCGGCATAGCTTCCGGGGATAGTTCGGCCCATCCCGCCCATTACCGCAGCTACTTTTTTGCCAACGGCAAATTCTTCACCGGGGCATGAATGGACGATTCTGACGCATTCAATACCGCTTACATCTGCTGTCTCGTTCCATTCCCCCTTTCGCATGTGCATCTCGGCATGATTTAAACCGAATGCTCGGATTTCGATAACGACATGGCCCGATAGCGGTTCGGGAATGGGGAATTCTTTAAAGATGTAGGTGGAAGGCTTTCCTGGGTCGGATAGGGTAATCGATTTCATATTGTGAGAGGCGCGCCTATGGTCTGTTTAGTCTGAGTATGTAGCACCAAAACTAAATAAGTTGGTGATAAGCAGCGCTGAATTGATGGCAACTGTAAATGCGATATCTGTTTACATTTTTGCAGATAAGGTGGTGTTTATGTTAGTGACTGTGATTGAATGTTACTTCCATGGAGCTTACAAATGATAATTGATGACGCCGTCATTTTAGAACCCGATGTGGAGATAAGAGTCCATAATACTGAGTTAGATCCATAGACATTCAAGGAGCACATTCTCTAAATACGGCTAGTTTGATCATAAAGTAATGTCACAGAAACTCTCATGATTATGGAATCTTTCAGTTGCTGATGGAATGTAGACTTTGATTCGGTATCTGTTGTCTTGTGCCCCTGTCTTAGTGACTGTCTAGGCATTTCTGCACTACAGAGATTCGAGATTCTTATACATCATCTTACACCTTTCAATAATATAAAACCACATTAATGCTTTAATATGCGTAGCTATGTATGACAGTGCATAGTTCGTTGCTATATCAAAGGCGATTCTCAATATCAGAATTGTTGTCATCAAGTCGGTGATCCACCACGGACGCTCTGGATCATTGTGGCACCCCACTTTTCTCGTCCTGACCCTCGTCGCCTTATGCACGACAGGGAAGCACATTATACATTTTGGCTTAGCGCCTTTTCGAACCAACACCAACAGCCCCTCGCAGGCCTTCAGACTGTCTTCTCGCCAACTCTGGAGATATTATTTGATTTCAAAACTGCTATTACCTAACCGTCCGACCAGAAGCTGAAAAATTCGAAATGTTCTGGACGCATTTGATTACTGCATCGGCTTATGCGACAGGATTGGTAATGGGTCAACTCATTTACAAGACGGTGACGTCTTATATTGGGACGGCGCCTATAAATGGATGGTAGTTCTCTGAACACTTCTCTCGTAAACTGCTCAACAGAGCACATAATTCATTTTACAAACTACAATAAAGTTCAATATGTCTGACACAAAAATATCAACCATCACCGCCGACGGCATGGACGTTTTCTATCGCAGCGCCGGTTCTCCTTCGGACCCAGTAATCCTGCTCCTTCATGGGTTTCCATCTTCGTCACATATGTTCCGCAACCTCATTCCTCTACTCTCGAAGCAATATCATGTCATCGCTCCCGATCTCCCTGGATTCGGATTCACGAATGTGCCAACAGACCGAAAATATGAATACACCTTTGCGAATCTTACTCTGACCATCGAGGCGTTCCTGGATGCCCTAAAGATCCAGAACTTCGCAGTGTATATCTTTGATTATGGTGCTCCAGTCGCCTTTCGTCTTGCCCTCAACCGCCCTAAAGCTATCACAGCTATCGTCACCCAAAATGGCAATGCATACGAGGAAGGCCTGGGGACGGACTTCTGGGCGCCAATCCAGGCGTACTGGAAATCTGGCGCCAAGGAGGATAGAGATAAAATTGACTCTGCGGTGCTAAACTTTGAAATGACGAAATGGCAATACACTTTTGGCTCTCCGCACTCGGACTCTATTCTACCGGAGAGTTACTACCTTGATAGTGCGCTACTGGAGAGGCCAGGCAACCACGACATTCAGCTGGATCTTCTATACGATTATAGAACTAATGTTTCGCTATATCCCCGCTTTCACAAGTATCTGGAGACCTCGGGCGTCCCAGTGCTTGCTGTGTGGGGTAAAAATGACCCCGCGTTCATTGCACCGGGGGCAGAAGCTTATAGGAATCACGTGAAAGATATCGAGATACATTATTTGGATGCTGGGCATTTTGCTCTGGAAACAAATGAAGTGGGGGTTTCAAAACTGATGGCGGATTTCTTGAAGAAGCATAATATTTAACCAAAATATCACGTCGCCGCACATGTGTTCTCGCATTATGAATAACGGACATCAAATAAAATTGGATATAAATATATGACTTGCCCCCAAGCCCATCTTTCTCTGTGCATCTGTATCAAGCTTCGTAACAGTGCGTCAATTTGTCACAAATCCCTATACTTTTAGCGTCAAAATTTAAGTTCTCATTGGCTTCCACTGGCCGAACATGGGCTAACTTAGCCACAGCCACGATTGATGTTTGTCGCGCGGCTATAGCTACTGTTTCATGTTCCAGGTGGGGTGTACTTGCTTGAATAATCCGAAATGAATGAATGCATTTTACCAACAATATAGTGTCTCTACTTCTGTACTCTTTTATAAATTTCCATAATTTTGTTACATCGAAATCTCCTCTTCCCTAGCACCCTCAATCTATGGTTTCACTGCCATTCATTACTGTTGGGAATTGACTTGTTTCCAACTATACATCGTCGCGCTGTCATTTAAGTCTCCTACTTATCATCATGGCGGCCCTAAAACTCAATATTGATTTATTAAAATTCCCTACTTCTGGCGATATAGAAAAGTCGACACCTGAAACGTCAATATCAGGCATACCATCGATCGAACCAAAACCCAAGCCCTTGTCATTTGGCCCAAATATCCCGAAGGAATACGGCCCATATGATTATAGGGGTTTCCTCATAGTCGAAGAGTTTCTTCAGCCTAACAGCAAGATTTCTGTCCAAGAAGCAGCCGATCGTGTCGTCGAGATTTTCCCAGCTGGGCATGTTCTTATGACAGCTGTCAACACAGTCTGTCTTGAATGTGCAGAGCAAATTCCCTACGCACACCCTTCACATTTAAAACTTGTTAGGCTGTTATGGATAATTGGCCGAAGCGGGAAACGGGTCTCAAACAACGGGCGGAAGGCATGTATTTCGCGGTCCATTACGAAAAACTGCCACTAATACCACTGCAGAAAATTCCTGAAGCCATCCACTGTTTTTACCAACAGTTAGGAGAAGATATTAAAGACGCTAGAATGGACCCTGGTGATGATGATACCACCCCGGAGAGATTCGTCAATTTTCACTCCTTCTTGGCCCATCTCATGAACTCGGGCATGTGGCTTGCTACACCAGAAGGAGCGCTGCGAATAATGCGGGGTGCCTTCGAAGAAAGTCACGATAAAGAGAGCGCTGAAATCCAGGATGCTTGGGTTATGGGAGCCGCGCAGTGGATATTATGGAGCGGCCAGATTCTCCTCGAGTCGTTACTTTGGCCATTTGATGATGAGGATATTATCGGTGGGGGGAAGGGTGCTCTGAAAAAGTGGTATACCTGGAAGGATGAGTTTCGGAAGGTTTCGGGGGATGATGGGCACGGAGAAGAGTGCCAGGGAATTGCAAAGAAAGCGGCAGACCTTATGGAGGCCCTAGAGAAAGGAATGTTGTTTTAGGAGTTTTTTAGGCGTCTGATTATCCTCTCTTACTTATTTTTAGTTGTTGGATTTATATGGTCGTTGTCGCACTTGTCGCGCTCGGCTATTGTTTCATGGCCGCATTTATGGCCATTTTTGATACACCTGACATTAGTTCCAACACGCAATATTTATAGATACCGTCGTTCACTTTGATATCCAGCTGTACTTCCGTTTAAATAATTATCTGCCTTTCACCCCAGTGCACCAGCGATTATTTTACACCACATTTGTGACGTTGGTTGCCTTTCACTTCCACACTACTTCGTCCCATTCAAGCCTCGTTGCATTATTTGTATATCATGGCCGCACTAGAGCTACACATTAAAGAGTTGAAATATAGAGGGGTATTCATCGGAAACGAAGATCAGTCAAACCGAAGAGCGCGATTATCCAGTCTCTTGGCGTTTTTCAAGCCAAGGACGACGCCGCAGGCTGATCTCGATATCCCCGAAGGGTATGACTCGATTGACTACAAATTATTCCTTGTGCTTTGCGACTTTCTCCAGCCTTACAGTACTATCTCGCCAATCGATGCAGCTGAGCGTGCTATAGACGTATTTCCACACAAATATCCGGACCTTCGTCAACTCATTTCAGTCTGCTTTGCAATCGCAGAACAGATTCATATCACCACCCTTCACAGCTAAAACTGGTGGGGCTTCTATGGCTTGTTGGAAGAAGTGCGCGGCATTTTGAGAAGCCACGGCAGAAGGTTTGTGTAGTTACTGCGCTTATATATTGCAAACTGTTTGTTCGACTAACAGCTGGACAAGATCCAACCGCAAGCTCTTCCCACTACCGCATAGCAGAGTTCTACGGACGCTTAGCAGAAGCCACCATAGACTACCAATTTGATCCCCGCAGTGGTTATGTGGACCCAGCGCAGTATGTAAATCACCAAGCGATTTTATCGCTCATAATGGACGGCGGCTTCTGGATTCCTACGACTAGGACTGTGCTCTATGTTATGAGTCGTACATTCGAAGAGAGTCATGAGAACGAGACTTCCGACATCCGGGACGCGTGGATTATGGGCGCGGCATAGTGGATTCTCTGGACTGGGCAATCTCTGATCAAACTACACTTGGATCTAATCGGCCAAATGAGGCATAAAGGAACCCCCATACAGAATATCGAAGTAATTATAACCACGAAGCCCATCACCTTGCAAATATGGCATACATTGACAAGCGAGTTTCGAAAGGCTTCAGAAAGCGACGAGTTCGGGAAGAGTGTAGGGATGTGGCTAAGAGAGCGGCTGACCTAATGGAGGCACTGGAAAAAGCCATGTTGAAGTAGGATTTTGTTTTGATTCATGTTGCTAGATTCCTGTATCTTAATTTCCTTTGGATGAATCCCATCTGGCTGTAGAAATGGTATGTGTGCGGATGCCGAAGATCTGTCAGTGGCATTGCTAGTACTTTACGTGATAGGCACTGAAGGTTTAGATTCCGTTGTATAATTTTAGAGTTTTGGATATATTAGTAGGGCAATACATATATTCTTCTTTGAGTAAAGATGGCTCTCCGATGCGGCCCCCTCTTTACTTTACAGCCCTCCGCGCCTATCCCGGCCGAGGTGTTTGCAATAACTATCTCGTCTCCCGCATACGTCTCGTACATTATAATTACATTTTTCAGCACGGATGTCCCACACGAAATCACGAGAATAAGTGATACCTAGACGGACAGGTTGGCGGGAAAGGCCCGGTGTCAATGCACGTCCCCGTCGCTCGTGTTTCTCGTCGTGGTGGCACATCACAGCATCTATTTCAGCACAACGACAACTGGAGTACTCGTGTGATTTAGAAGACGAGTGAGAGACTGAGATAGGACTCTGAAAAGGTAGGGATTAACGCCTCCAATTAACGTCTCCAATTAAAGCTCTTAAAATCTCTCCCCTTGGTTTTATTACTTAGATTTTGAATAACTAACTCGACAATTATAACACTGAGTAATTAAGAGTCTTCATTTGATTTACAGTTTCTATGACTACTTACAGGGGGTATGGAGTCTGGAGGTATATGCTAACCTTAGTGATTAAGAGTTTTGGTGTGCTTTACAGATACTATGACCAGTTACGGCCGGGATGGAGTCTCAGGATATTTGCTGACGTCTTAGTACTTGAGTGACTGAGAGTTTTCATTTTATTTACAGTTACTATGACCACTTATAAAAAGAATGGAGTCTAGGGGTATTTGCTGACTTCTTAGTAATTATTATGCACAGACGTCTCTTTCCGGACCCTTCGGCAGCACGAGCGGACGCCGAAGCTATTCATGGCATCGCGGTATTTGACATCTTTTACCATGGTAGCTAGCTGAAAATTATCAAGTGCAAGGTTCATCGCCCAAAGACAATGACCACCACTACACAGTATAAACCAATAAATGCCTATGATAAGTGCATATGATACTATTTAACAATAATAGCGGATACTATAATCAAGCATCCTACTCCGTACCCTCCCACCACCCCCAGCCTTCAAAGACTCCCATTACGGCATATTCGACGGAAATGGTACTCCCAACTTTCCCAGTGAGGCCGGCCTCAAACCATTACTATGTGAATTGTAGTCAGCCCATTCGTGTATTTCGTTCAGACTAAAAGTCCCGAGTACGGGCCACGGTCCTCAAATCTCCAGTATAAACACCGCACCTTTGACCCAACCAAAGCGTAATTTAGCAAATAGGTATAATGTCGTAAACCCCACTTCCATATTGTCCGGATTAATGCCACCTTGATTTTCTACTGAAAGCTCGAATAGCTCCTTTCATGGCCCACAACAGCGCCTTCCGAACGATGAATAATGACATCGATCTGCTTCTGGATCCCCCACAATGACTCGATATGCCCACGCATCATTATACTCACTTGGCTATCAGTGGGCCCCTCTTTTCTCGGCACACCCCTTTCGCCCCAATCCCAGCGATGGGCGAGGCCTTGGGTAGGCGAAATAGAACCCAGAGCGTAGCCGCGGGCCGTTGATAATTTGGAGCGAGAGTATGGGTTGGGTGTGTTGTCCCGCGGGGGCTGGCCGAGACAAGTGCGTACTATTTTGTCCAGGAAAGGCTTTAGAGATGGAAGACAAGCGCATATTAGGCCTATATTTGCTTCGATTACAGACCAATTTGTTGCTGGGATAGGGTCATCTAGGTTCTGTAGTCAGAGATACGGAGTGAGAGAGGAATATCTGAGGGGACATACAAGTTGGATCATTGCCAGCTGAAGAGGCAAGCGTGGTCAGTCTGACGATGGTGGCAATACAAACGCTATGTCTACCATTAGCATAGAAACACAACCACAATTAAAATCACTTACAATCCGCCCAAAGCAAAAACACCGATTAAGCCCAACTTATGCCGTAGTTTCAGCGACAACGACGCAAGGCTTGGGACCGGGAGGACGAGAATAAATACGTCTGTTACAATTTGAATCGCAGAGTAAGATTGCCACCAAGGGGCAGTTCGTATACAGTGGCCCCCTTTGATCCTCTTGTCCCAAAAATATGGCAGTGGATGACATTGCCATATTGTCCCAGCGATAAAGGTGATCCCGGTTGCGCCCACGACGGCCAGTCCGATCCAGGTGAGAATTCGAAAGGTCTTAGAAGGAAAGATACGCAGGTAGAATAGCAACAGCGAGAGCTTGTTAAAGGTGACCACAAGTTTATAAAAGATCTGAGCAAGGTAAAACCACTAGCGGAAGGTTAAGGTTAGATAAACTGCATTTCCAAGCGAGGAAGGGATACCGACTTTCAGAGCGACGGCTGCCTGGTCCGGACCAAGGTCTTTTGCATGTTCGCCATAGCCATTAACGACCGCCTCAATTTCCGTAATGACCAAGATAAAGGAGAATACCTGCAGAGACCATGTTAGCAATGGTTTTGTCTCAAGGTTGATAGAACCGACTAGTCCAAAGAAGATACTGTAATCATCCCACCACAGTTGGAACGCCGCGCCTCTAATAAGTCTGGTACTAATACGTGCGCAGACAGTGATGCCGGCGAGGATGATTGTGATAATGGATATGATGTAAAGCTGAATCCCACGACCATCCGACTCGCCTGGAGTCTTGTGGGGAACAACCAAAGGCCCAGGGCCAAGCATTTCGACGACTACAGAGTAAAGGCATCCGGGGGCGGAATTCGAGAATATTTACATGAGAGGGCTTGGAGATCATTGCCTTGGATACTTTCAATGGGATCACAGCAGATAGTTCTTCCCGTGTGGTATGTTAATGTTTATTCCTATCGCATTGACATGCATTGACACGAGGGCCGGGTGGGAGCAGCTCAAGGAGCACATTCACGATAACATCGGCCGTGGAGGCGAGTTCCGAAGCGCGAAGATGGCACAATAGGCATCGTAGCGATGTCACACCGGTAATCTATCCCATTTGGGAACTTTGCGCGTCGACGGGTAGGTTGCGGGATGTGACATTTGTAGTTAGCTGTAACGCCCATGAGGAATGTCTTGCCCCAGAACACCCCGCGAAATCTACTCTAACCTAGGCTTACTACTTGTAGCGAAGCCGTGTATTTGGCATTGGGTGCGACCTTGTCGATCTTTGTGTGGTTTGGGAGACGGCATCGGCACTCATTAGGAAGGCGGCAAACAGTGGATCCGTCGGAGCAGCAGCACCAGTGGACAGTGGAGAGCATGATCTGTACTTGGATATAAAGTACCATCGCGCATGGACATAGCTACATCCAGCTCATGCATTCTAGAAGGGGTCAGTGCAAAGAGGTTACAGGTCACGGTGAACGCTAGGATAAATCCAAAATGAATTGCCAAGGCTCGCTTAAACGGCACTGACCACCCACAACCTCATCCGACTCAGTTTCACCTTCGCCCATTCACTCTGAGCTCTACAAACTTGCATAACCTCCAGCACGACGCAAAGATGGCCGAAAAGTTGAAGGATACTGTAATACATTCCTAATCTATTGATAATTGATTACTAACTTTTGCTATAGGCTATTTACAAGGCTTACTTGGCTCTGGGTACACGCCCTCAAAATAGTCCGACCTTTTCTGTACGTCAGGTCACAAAATCACTTCATTATTACAGCTTTGTTAATACATTACGAGTACATTAGAGAGATGCAAAGGGAAACATAATCGTTGTTAGTGGAGAAGTTTATTGCCGTGCTGCAATGCCTGATGGAAGTATCTGCAAAGTGAAAGTACGGTTTTGTAATACATTCTTAATGCATTACTAACATATTAAGTCAAAATACTCTACTACTGGAAACCTACGCACATATGTTAAGTTGCATAAAGTGACGCTTGCAGAAGTCAGGGCTAGGACAACATCTATAATGGAGAACGAGGAAAACATTTATAGGTAGAATGAGAATGTATTCTAATGTATTACTAATATATTAAGCATTCTACAATAATTTAATGGCCTGCCACAAAGCTGCAACCACTGCCATCTAAGCTGGCTCTTTAGTTTCCAACAATCTTCCTGCTATTGCAACGCCCTAGAAGCTACTAAAGCAAAAGGAAAAAGTTCATTGCCCTATTCTTCTGCGAAAGAAAGATGGCTCTGTATGTAGAAGGTAGAAAACCTTAGTAATTAATTACTAATGTATTATAGATTCACAAAGGAAAAGCAAAGAAGATATCTAGGATTATAGCTAATAGATGCGAAGAGTGTAAGGTGACAAAAAAGAGTATGATTAGTTAATCTATTGTTAATGCATTACTAATATATTAAGGTTGCCCGGACCTTCACAACTTCAAATGTAAAGTCCGGAATTATTTCACTAATGATTCAGACGAAGAGCTAAAGGAGGGAGAGGTAGATGAGCAGGATCAGGATCTAGAATCTAAGTAGGGAAAATATTCCTAATGTATTAATAATACATTAGGCCGAATTCTGTAGCTCCTTCTGTAATTTCATTAATTCTAACTCTGCCCTTTCATTGTTAATTTCTAAGCGACGAGCTTCAGCTGCACTCTTCTCATTTGCAATTTCAAGACAACGTGCCTTAGCTGCAGCTACTTAAAGCTCAATTCTCTCTCGTTCTGAAGGTATATTCCAAACTATATTTTGGCGTAATGGAATTGCGCTATAATACATTAGTAATAGATTATGAATATATTAGAATAAATATACTGGGTCCGAGATCTTAAACTCTATGAACTAGAACGCCTTAAGGGTCTAGAATAGCCTAAAGATGATGCTTGTGATAGAACCTCTAATTCTTCTTACTAAGTAAGATGTAGACCTAAGTCTTCACCTTAAGTAGATGTCCTCTAACGCTTTCGAGACCCTAATATATTCTTAATACATTTCAAAGCTATTATAACTTCTAAACTTACTCTCTTTACTATCACTAAGCCTAAAGCGTGCTAATAAAGCTCCTGCATGCTATAAAGGATGAACTCTATGTTGGGCTTTAGCTAGGTATTAATCAATATCTCGTTTATTAACAATTTCGCCCCTATAATACATTAGTAATGCATTACGAATATATTATATAGCTTACATCTTAACTGCCTTTAGTAATGTAAGCTTTTTACTAAAGGATCCCGTTTTAAAATGAGTTTGTTCAACTGCATTTGTATGTCGTCGAGTACGCTTAAAAAGAGCTAGATCTATCTGAGAACAGTAGCGATTTAATCCAGCTGTAATAATAGGGAGTTTTTTATGAGCTGCCTATCGTTAAATAGCTGGAGTTGCATTTGGAGATGCTAATATATTAGTAATGCATTCCTAATGTATTATACATAATCTTACATTTTGAGAAGCAAGAACCCGTTGGCTAGTTGTCATACCCTAAGTACTAACAAGATATCTAATACCTAAGTGAAGAGTATCTAGAAACTTAGGTAACGAGGTAGAAGCAATAACCTTACTAACTGTCACGGGTGCTAGGAGGGTAGCGTAGGCATAGAAGCGTAGGGGGTGTCGTTAGCACTACGGCCGCGTATTAGCAGGGAGCGCAGCAAGTTGTAAGGATGCCTCCTTACTCGGGGGTAGTGTAAGGATGCCTCCTTACTTGGGGTAGTTGCGGGTAGTGTAAGGATGCCTCCCTACCACAACATTTAAGGGACTAGGGTCGGGGGTGTTATAGACTGGTTGCGACGTCACGTGTTAGGCGCAAAGGCAATTATCTAAGTTAGACCCAATACGGATATTTAAGGGGTAGGAGGCCGTAAGCTCCCCCTTTATCTTTTTTGTATCCTTCGTAGTAGACCTATAGGATTGCACCGACTCATATCCAACTCGCACTCCTATATGCAACTACTCGTGATACGGTGCCCTATGTCCTTACATTATACAAAAAAGATCACGCCTGCCGG
>KV459353.1:182030-289853 GCA_001662645.1 Pseudogymnoascus sp. 03VT05 | reverse complement strand
CCCTTCAAAACTGCTCTTTTGCCTTTGTTCTGCTCTCTGCGCTTCTGAATAATTAAGCGTAAGTTATCTGTCTCTCTTTGTTGTAGTATGTGGCGTGTGTTAAGTTTCTCTGTCTCATCTGCTAACTTATGAATGTATCGCTTTGTAGGAGTATTAAGAACACCACCACGACTTATTGTAGTAGACAGTACTGTATTTGCTTTGTGAAGTGTTTGAAAATCAGGTGGACTACTGTTTAGAAATACTTTCTCAAAAATATCATGCTCTGTAGGTGTCTGTGGCCGTTCTAATACTACGTCTGTTGTAGGAAGCGTAGCTGCTCGGATGACTGTTTGCGGTTGAAATGGCTGTAGACTACTCCCTCTCCAAGCAGAATTAATATTTGCAGTTGAAAAAGCAGCTGCTCTTGCTTGTATATATGCATCCATCCATTCCGACTTCTGTATGCGTAGGAGTTGCGCCTCATTAAGGTGTGAGAGGGCTGTTGTGAGGTGTTTTTTCAAAGGTCTAAAAATTGCAACATCAAGTGGTTGTAACACATGAGATGTATGAGGAGGTATTATAAGGAGTGATATTTGATTCTGTATGCAGTGTGATATAAAGCTTCCGCTTATATAGCTATCGTGGCCGTCGCAAATAAGGAGTCTCTATTGTAGTTTTCCATTTTGTGTTGCTTTTGCTCTTATAGAGGGCTCAAAAACGCGTTTTAGCCACTCTAATCCATGAAGATTGCTTGTCCATCCTTTTGTATTTGCAGAGAAGTGCCATTTGCTTATAACCTCCTTTGGAATCCAGCTCTGTAGTATATTCTGTCCTTTGAAGATGATGAGGGGGTCAATAGCTGTTCCATCCATGCAGATGCACTCAACAGTAGACACCCATTCCTGCCTTCCTAGATGTGCCTGAAAACGCGTCCTAAGTGTAGAATCGACTATAATTCGTATAGATTGCATTGTTCTAATTGAAAACCCCGTCTCATCTATGTTGTAGGTGTTGTAGTTTTCGATTTTTTGCTCTGTTATAAGGCTCTTGTACGCGTCAAACCACCCCTTCTTCAACACCTGCTTTGTAACCCCATTCATCCTTTGTGCCTCAACTCTGCGTCCTAACTTAACACGTAGTTGTGGATGCCTTTGAATGAATCGCGGAACCCAGTCTTGCCTAAGAGGTAAGTTAGGAATGTGTTGTTGAGTTTGGGTCTGTTGAGTTAATTAGGTCTGCTGAGTTGGTCGGGTCTGCTGGGTCGGTCGGGACAGCTGGGTCGGTCGGGTCTGCTGGGTCTGCTGCTGGGCCGGTTGGTTTGATGGGGTCTGCTAAGCCACTAGTTAGAAATAGCCGAGTCTGCCAGTCTATAGCAGGTTTGATGGGTTGGTAGTTGACTTAACTGAGCTGGTTAACTCCATGGGTAAGCTTACCTGGGTTTGGAAGACCCGACACTTATTTAACCGCACTTCCTCTGCAACCTCACGTAATATGCGATGGCTAGGAGCATAGCCGCTAAGTGTAAGTCCTTTAATCCACTTTAAGAGGGTTTCTTCCTGGTTTTTAGATAAGAGTTGCTGTTTCTGACGCGCTTGTGCGCGTGTATGGACTCCGTTTAGGCGACGCCGTAAAGAACGCTCTAGGAGGCCTAAGGCCTTAGCAGCTGTATACACAGACTTATATTGATTTGACTTAACAGCTAACACTGCTTTATCTAACTCAATATTGCGCTTTAGAGCCTTAATACTCCTTTTTTCTACCATTTTTAGTAGTGGTGGTGATGGTGGTTTGATGAGGTTGATGGTTTTGATGGGGCGACCAACCCTACTACGGCCATTACCCCATTGCGGCCATTACCCCACGACCTACGTTACTACAGTGCCAATTCATCTAAATCGCTATCATATAGCTCTTCTTCACTCTCTTCATCTATTTCCTTAATTGTCACCCTGTTGATAACTTGTGGTGTTGTTAATATTTTCGACTTTTGTGATGTAGCTGTTGTTGCTGCTTCTGCTTCTGCTACTTGCGACCGCAACTCCTTAGTTGAGATGTGGAATTAACCCTTTAAAACTGCTCTTTTGCCCTTATTCTGTTCCCTGCGCTTCTAGATAATTGAGCGTAAGTTGTCTGTCTCTCTTTGCTATAGTATGTAGTGTGTGCTAAGCTGCTTAGTCTTATCTGCAAGCTTATGGATATATCGCTTTTTAGGGCTGTTTAAAGGCCCATTTAAGGCCTTTAAGAGAACAGAATTCGCTTTTTGGAGGGTATTGAAATCTAGAGGACTACTATTAAGAAATACTTTCTCAAAAATATCATACTCTGTAGGTGTCCTTAGCCGTTCTACTATAACGTCTATAGTAGGAAGCGTAGCTGCGTAAATGACCGTTTGCAGTTGGAACGGCTGTAGCCCACTCCCTCTCCATGTAGAATTAATATTTGAATTTGAAAAAGCTGCTACTCTTGCTTGTATGTATGCATCCATCCATTCTGACTTCTATATGCGTAGGAGTTGCGCCTCATTTAGGTGTAAGAGGGCTGTTGTAAGGTGTTTTTTCAAAGGTCTAAAAATTGCAACATCAAGTGGTTGCAACACATGAGATGTATGTGGAGGTAGTATAAGGAGCGATATTTGATTCTATATACAGTGTAATATAAAGCTCCCACTTATATGGCTGTCATGGCTGTCACAAATAAGGAGTCTCTGTTGTAGTTTCCTATTTTGTGTTGCTTTTTCTCTTGTAGAAGGCTTAAAAACGCGTTTTAGCCACTCTAATCCATAAAGATTACTTGTCCACCCTTTTGTATTTGCAGAGAAGTGCCATTTGCTAATAACCTCCTTTGGAATCCAGCTTTGTAGTATGTTCTGTCCCTTAAAGATAATGAGGGGGTTAATAGCTGTTCCATCCATACAGATACACTTAACAGCAGAGACCCATTCCTGCCTTCCTGGATGTGCCTAAAAACGCGTTCTAAGTGTTGAATCGACTATAATTCGTATAGATTACATTGTTCTAATTAAAAACCCTATCTTATCTATGTTATAGGTGTTGTGTGTTTTGATTTTTAGCTCTGTTATAAGGCTCTTATACGCGTCAAACCACGCCTTCAACACCTGCTTTGTAACCCCATTCATCCTTTGTGCCTCAACTCTACATCCTAACTTAACACGTAAGTTAGGATGCCTTTAAATGAATCGTGGCACCTAATCTTGCCTAAGTGGTAACTTAGGTATTTAAAGTTGTAGTTGTTGAGTTAGTTAGGTCAATTGAGTCAGTTAGGTCTGCTAGGTCAGTTGGCTCTGTTGAGTCGGTTAGGTCTGCTGTGTTGGTTAGGTCTGCTGCTAAGCCGGTAGGTTTAATGGGGTCTGCTAAGCCACTAGTTAGAAATAGCCGAGTCTGCCTGTCTATAGCAGTTTAATAGGTTTAATGGGTTGGTTGTTAACCTGCTAAGCTGGTCAACTCCACGGGTTAGCTCACCTGGGTTTAGAAGACCCGACACTTATTTGACCACACTTCCTCTGCAACCTCACGTAATATGCAATGGCTAGGAGCATAGCCGCTTACTGTAAGTCCTTTTATCCACTTTAAGAGGATAATTTCTTAATTTTTTGATAGGAGCTGATGGGGTAATTGCGCTTCTACTTGTGTATGCTGTACACTACTAACGCGTCTACGCACAGTATCTGGCCTTAGCCGTAAGGCTACAGCTGCAGCATTTGCAGATTTGTATTTTCCAGTCTGTATTCCTAAAATAGCTTCAGAAAGTCGAAAATCACGCTCCTGAGCCTTTATACTCCTGCGCTTGACCATTGTTGTGTTGGTGGTGGTGGTTAGGTTTGGTGGTCTGGTCCTGGATTTTAGTGGGGTAGCCGGTCCGGCCATGTAGCCGGTCTGACCACGACCTACGTTAATTAATCTAATTGATGATGAGAGCGAGGAGGAGAGTGAAGAGAGTGAAGAAGAGCCTTTTGATGATGATATAGATGAATTAGGGTAGTAATAATTGAATTATGGCGATTTTTTGAAGCTGGCCCCATCCCCACTAGGCGCAGTACGCCATAAGGCTCAGTACGCCACGACTTACGTTACGTTAATGAGAGCGTGGCCGATGGCAATGATGGGAGGAGCTCTACTACCCCGAAATTGTCCACAGGAACCGTGAGGATACGGCCAATGATGCGTTCACAGCCAGCGAGCGGCTACCCTATCATCCGTCGTCTACGTTCTGTCTGTGACCGCCAATGGACTCACCCTCTTCCAGTCGGGGTCTTTCTCATTCGCCACCCAGAGGGCCTCTTTCTCTTCGACACCGGCCAATCTCCATGCTGCAATGATGCGGGTTACTTCCCACGTGCAGCGCTGTTCAACAAGATGTTGAGCAACTTCACAATCGAGCCGAGTGATGGTATAGTCCAGCTACTCAGCCGGCAGGGCGTTAAGCCAACAGACTTAAAGGCGGTGATACTAAGTCACCTTCACAATGACCACGCCGGCGGCCTGGAGGACCTAGTCGCAGCTGCACCAGATCTGCCAGTATACGTCAGTCGCGAGCATTGGAAAGCATTCGGCGAGCACCCATTCTTTGCCCGGTATGGAAGGAGCCACCCCGAACCACTGGCCCAAGAATTTTTAGCCCAAGATCATCGACTACGAAGATCGACCTGTTGGACCTTGGAAGAAATCTTATCCGCTGACATCTGATGGCAAGATTGTCGCTGTGGACACCTCGGGCCATGTAGCGGGGCATCTTGCACACTTGGTCTTTGGGGAAAGCGGGACCGGAGTAGCGACAACATATATTCTCCCTGGAGATGCGACATACGGCATTGATGTTCTGGATAAGGAAGAGCCAGATGGAATCAATGATGACCCCGTCCGTGCTCTACAGAGCTTAAGGCTAATCAAAGAGTTTGCAAGACAGACGGATGTCGTCGTATTGCCGAGCCATGACACCGACACGCCACGCTTCCTCGCCAAGGGCGTCGTGTATCGACCAAAATAATAATTTTTAAGCAACACGATTGTACTTTTAGTAGAGCTCAGAAATCAATTATATAGATCCGGTTTGGATATTACGTATATAGGTTAATATATACCCAATGACATTTCAGTTGATATCATCTCCACGTTCATTATTAAGACCTAGCTATTACTAACTGGCTAGCTCTACCCCCCTCTGCCTCATGAACTAAATTAAGGTTCTCCCGCAAAATCGCCCCAGAAAAAAACAAATGGTATCACGTCGTCGGATCTAAAAATTAGCAAATGGATATCATACCGCTGATCTAAAGTCTATTGCGCCTCCTCTCCTTCTGTAATGCCCAGCCCTTGACTGCAACGTTGAGAATGATCCATGCCATGAGGAAGCTCACGAGACCCATTGTCACGGTGAATACAAACATGGCATCCAGGTCATTATATTCCATCGATACAACTGTATCACGGCTCTGTGAAAAAGGTTAGGTGTCTCCCAATACAACAATATAAAAGCGGATTGGAACACTTACACTAGCCATGAACACGAGACCTCCAGCCATGAGACAGAAAGCTGTGATGAGCTCCGAGGGCGGTCGCGAGGGCAAAAACGACGTTGGTGGTGACAAGTAGAAAATAATATACGTCAATCCTCTGGCAAAGGAAGCGCCCATCAAAAGGGTTCCCCACTGCTTGTGAATCATAGTCGAGACCATCGAGCTCTGGTGGTGAGAGCTCATCATTATCCCCAGGAGGAGCACCATCAATGCCGGGATGGGGTTCATCGAAATCTTGTAGCTTTTGGGGGGTTGCCAGCTTGATTCCTCGTCTTCGCCTTCCATAGATGGGCTGTCGACTGGCCTATTGAGGGAAATTTTCGGAGTGTTGATGTTCAACAGGTTTCGGATTCCAGTCGATTCAATTAACATTCCGCACTTAATCCGTCAGTATGTGAAGTATATTATGCCATTACTAGTTCACTCACCAGTCCTCCCCCAATGAACATTATTGTGATGGAGATGTGTTCCATGTCTTGCGCGCTCCACGCTTGGCCCCATGCATTCAGGTGCTCTAGGAATATATTCGTAGACCCATAGAAGAATATAAGGAAGCTTTCCACGAATTCTGCGGAGATGGTGCTCGCTTTCTCCGACTTGCCGGAAGTTCTAGGTTTTATATTCCAAGCCTTTCGCTGTTAGCAAGAAAATACGTATCGGAGAGAAAATACGCACCCAACCACGGTCTGCAAAGCTTCCTGCCCAGCGGCCTAAAGTGAATATTCCGTACCAGAAAAACACTCCACCCTTAATGAAATGGGCAAGCCCAGAAAACACATCCCTTCCTCGCTAGAGACCGTTAGATTTTTAACTTGTTCAGTGGGCTAGGGGTGCGTACAAAAATCCCGGCATATGTCACAGCTCCAGTGGTTATAGCCACAAATCCCTGGATCAATATCGTGCGTGTGATGATAGCCTCAAGGATACGAAGTGAACCAGTCACGCGCGAAGAGATATATAAAGGCACTTTGCCCGAAATAATAGCACGCAACTTCTTCACGAGCGCATGTCGGCCCCGCTTTGAACTCAGAGCTAGGTCATCAGCCTCACCCTCGTAATACTTCCGGTTTATACTGTTCATGACATCTCGATCATCTTCCAATGAGGAAGACGAGTTGCCTCTGAGGGATTCATCATTCTGTTCCGTTCCATGCCCGCTATCGTCCGAAAATCGATATCCCGGGGCATTCTCGGCACCGTTTGCCCATTGGTGTCCTCCCACAGACTGCTGCAAGCTTTGCATAAAGGGTAGTTGCTCCTCAGAGTTTCTGTTCCCTCCTCGCAGCCTCGCAGATGCTGTCATTAGCGCCAGACATATCTGCGCAACGGTGACCCAAGTGAGCAGCCACCCTATCGTGTGGTGGGCGTTGTGTGGGTATAAATCCGGTGTTCTGCTGTTGTAGAGCATCGCCAGTATGACACCTCCCAAATTTATTATAAAAAAGCCAGATTGGGCGAAGAGGTTCAGTCTGGACCGGGAAATCGAAAGCATTACAGCTACTTCACGTCAGATATGACCATTTTTAAAATTGACAGAGGTCCATACCAATTGGAAGCACAAAGACCCAAGCAATTGTCATCAGTGCAATGTGAGCGAGGATCAGATGTGAGTATTCTGGGTGTCGGAAGTAACTGGGGGGCACTTCCAGCGTCGCATTGGATGGAGTGGCGCCCAACGGCATACCGGCGCCAGCAGTCGTCATGCCCATATCCATATCAGCAACCATATGGGTTTCATCCCCGTGTGCGGAGGCCGTAAGAGCAAAGAGCAGCACCAGCACAGCCGGAGCTGCGTTGGTAAATTCTGGACAGGTCCTCATATGTGGCTGTTTGGCAAGGTGTATTGTTAGGTGAATAAGAATAGTTCTTCTCAGAGGGAGGTGAGTGGTGGTTATAGGTTGTCTGGAAGGTAGGCAAGGACCATATGTCAATTTGTCAATATGTTTTAGGTGGTGTGAGAAGGTGAGAAGGTAGTAAGATGATGTTGGGTTCCAGTAGGATATTATTGTAGGAGGGAAGTGAATGAGAAAGAAAAGTGAGTGGGAATAACGAGGGAGGACGGAGGGGTGTTAAAAGAGTCATGGGAAGTCGGAAGTTTCGGCGAAGATGGGATGAAAGTCAACAAAGTAAGTGGCGAGCGGTGGGGGGGGGGGGGGGGGGGGTGGAGGTGGAGCCAAGGGATGATGGGATATGACGGAGGAATGAACGGATGAGGGGATTCCAAGTGCTGCATGGCAGTAAGGAAGTCGATTAATAAGGCAGCAAAGGCGGTAAGGGACTGGGGGATTATGAAAGGAGGGAGAGGACGATTCCTTGTCGACGGGTGTTCGATGGTGCATTAGTGATGCTTAGGAGATATGTGTATCGTACAGCATCAGTACAGCAGCAGTACGGAACAGAACAGAAGAGTCACATTACCGAGGGAATGAAACAGTACAGTCTCATACAGAATAGAGTGATGAGGTACATGGAGGCAGCTGTAGAGTTGTACTGTAGAATTGTATAGTTGTATAGTTGTATAGTTGTACAGCTATAGGGTTTTGTTTGTACTGTAGCTGTAGTAGAGCTGTATAGGCATGTACGTATGGGAGTACGTGTGTGTAAGTTTGTCAACAAAAGGTAACAAAAGGTTTTGGATTTTACATATGATGGTCTGGGATGGTCTGGGATAGTCTGGGATAGTCTGAAATAGTCTGAAATAGTCTAAACAGCGACGTTCAGTTTGATAGTAGGCAAGGGCCCACTTGTCAAATAAGGTAGGCGACTTACTAGCCTTGGACTAGTCTGATGACGGTGATGACGGCCCTTCCGGGGATCCGAGATCCCTGTGAAGGCGGTGAGTGGAGGTTATACTGGGGAGGGTGGAAGGAGGGTGGAAGGAGGGTGTAGGGGCTGATGGGATTACAGGCATGTCCATACTTTCTGGCCCCTTCAGACAACGGGAAGCACGGGAAGTGAAGGGGATAGGTCGCTTGGCTTGGGAATACCTCACTTTGCAAACAAAGGTTACAGGCCCATCTGTCAATCTGTGAATCATCGGGGAAAGAAACCATGGGCGTGTGATGGCGCGTGGATGTTGCGCGTGCACCTGCACGTCCAGTTGCGTGCACACACACCTGTACACACTTGGCAATACCTGCACCCTCCTGTACACGCCTGTACACACACCTCCGACGCCCCCAACTGCCGTTTCCGGGGTTGTAGCGGCCGGTACTGGAGCACCACGTCTGGCTGGTATTTGGGCTGACCAAACAGCCCAGCTTAGCCCAGCCTTATCGAGGGAAGCTCTGCAGCCACCAGATGAGGAAAGCCACGCCGGGAATATGCTCATATCTCCGTTTCATCCGACAGCTCACCAGCTTCGGCTTTGTGTACGTATGGATACTGTACAGATACTTCATGAATCTACTCCGTAGAGTAGACAGTTTAGCAGTCCTGCCCGAGCAGTTACAATTTGACAGTCGAGTGGCCCAGTAGAGTATTATATCGTTCCAAACTCTGCTTATGTAATCCGTCTTCTCTCTCCGTCGTCGGGTTTGTACGCTCGGGATCGGCATTATATCCCGACGTCAAGCTCATTCAACAGCCTCGTGTTTGCTACACCTACCCAAACAGGATGTATCGGGTTAAATATTTTGCAGTTATGGTTCATTGCTGATTATCAGCTGGTCTCTTGTACTCTTGTTTCACTGTTGTGTTGCTGAATGGGTATTAAGTTCTTGGTATTGTGATAATTATGGTTTCGGAATAAATATTCGGGTATTTCTATATGATAACAAATATATTCAAAATCCAACACTACAAAATAATTACAGCGTCTACTAATCATACCTACAAACCAGACCCCATGAATACATATGCCTGCTTGTAGCCAATGAAAAATACAAGAGAAATCTCCGTACTGTTGAGAAAGCGTCCCAACACTTAATGCTCCTGTACTCCAAGATAAATTCCCGGAGACGTCCGGCACTGGGACGGCTACCGGTACGGCACCTCTCACCAGACAAACATAAACACAAGCACAACCAAACACGACCTCCTCACGTGGCAAAAGTAAGGCACATCCCTTGTATTACCATCTACAATACATATGGTTTTGAGCCCGCCAGTGCTGAACCATGCGCAACTTCTATTACTATACATCTCCAACATCCAAGTTGGATACCGGAGCCCAACTAACCTCGCCACTACCGACTACAACAGCATCGCTACGCTAAATCTACAACAGCATGCGACGGGGATCCTCGATGAACTCCTTGACCTTGACAAGGAACTGGACTGCCTCCCTGCCGTCCAGCAGACGGTGGTCGTAGGTCAATGCCAAGTACATCATCGGTCTGATCTCAACCTTTCCGTTGATAGCAACTGGCTTATCCTTGATGGCGTGAAGCCCCAAGACAGCAGTCTGGGGAAGGTTGATGATGGGGGTACCCATCAACGAACCGAAGACACCGCCATTGCTGATGGTGAATGTTCCTCCGGCCATATCCTCAATCGTGAGCTTTCCGTCGCGGGCCTAGTAATGCATTAGTCAGAGTCGGGAAGTATTAGTCATACTACGCACCTTCTTGCCGAGATCCGCAATGGCCTGCTCAATGCCAACCAAGTCCAGGCCCTCAGTATTGCGGACAACTGGAGTGACAAGCCCCTTCTCCGTTGCAACAGCGACGGAGATATCCACGTAGTCCCTGTAGACAATGGTATCACCACCGTTTGGTCCCTCAATGGAAGCGTTGACGGCTGGGATATCCCTCATAGCAAGGATACAGGCACGCGAGAACGCGCTCATGAAGCCCAGCTTGACGCCGGTCTTCTTCAGGATGTCATCCTTGTAGAGCTTGCGGAACTCCATGAGCGAAGACATGTCAACCTCGTTGAATGTCGTCAGCGAAGCAGCGGTGTTCTGCGACTGCTTTAGGCGCTCAGCTATCCTCAGACGCATGCGGTTCATCTTGACCTGGGAGAAGTCAGTATCAGTAACCCAACTAGCATAGACCCAAGCTACTCACGCGGCGCTCCTCACGGTTACCCGGTGCGGAAGTAGTTTTGGACTCATTTGCCTTGGATTCGGACTGTTTCGGGGGAGGGGATGCCTTCTTTGGCTGCTCTTGTGCTGGTGCAGGAGCGCTCTCCTTTTTGGGTGCGCTTGGCTCAGTTGGTGCTGGTTTCGATTCCGAAGGCGTCGACTTCTCCTCCTTGGTCTCGGCAGGTTTCGACTCCTCCTTTGCGGGTGCTTCTCCTCCAAGCTCCAAACGGACGAGGTCTTGACCAACGGTCACGGTATCCTCCTCCTGTGCAAGGAGCTCCTTAATAGTACCGGCCTGGGGTGCGTTCACAGCGACATCAATCTGTCAAAAAGTAAGCTTTGGCGTGACGTATACTAGAGCTGTAAATAATGACCTTGTCAGTCTCAATTGTTGCGATCTCCTCATCCAGCTCAACGTAGTCTCCGATCTGTTTCGAGAACTGCTTCAATGTGCCCTCCGAAATGGACTCTGCCATCTGTGGAACCTTGACGATGGTGTCGGCGTAGGATCTGAACTGCTGGACAATTGGAAATCCATAGCGCATCTGTGGTGCCCGGTGTGCTCGCAGCACCTTCGAGGCGAGCAAGATCCGACGGGAGAGCATGTTGAGCGATTGTTGAAAACGGAATAGAGAGGCAATGAGGAACGACAAATTGGTCGGGGTAAGTTGTAGGAACAACAATTTTAAAAGCCTCAGTAATCGGCTACTCTGTACCGAATCCCAGTTGTCTCGAATAACAAAGTATCATCGGGTGATACTATGTCCGGACCGAAATGCAGCCTGAGGCATGAATTATTGGATTGGTTGAGGTTGTGAAGCGCAACTTCGGATGGCACCTCACACCCGCTCGCTACCTTGTGTCCATAAGAAAGGAATTGCACTTCCATTGAACAATTAGGGCATTAACAACTTGCTCTACGTTGTCAGTCCGATACGACTACCCCGAAAGTGTAACCTGTCGAGGAAGAGCGACATCAAGGGAGAGCTCCAGCCATGTCGAACACTCAAGTTGTGTCGTAAGAGCCCCCCCCCAATCGAATAGATGACATCGCCGACTGATACAAATATAGGTCGTTATACCGACGCTCCCTAAAGCTTGCTTTAGACTGGTC
The DNA here is from genome assembly GCA_001662645.1 of Pseudogymnoascus sp. 03VT05. Taxonomy (NCBI): domain Eukaryota; kingdom Fungi; phylum Ascomycota; class Leotiomycetes; order Thelebolales; family Thelebolaceae; genus Pseudogymnoascus; species Pseudogymnoascus sp. 03VT05. The sequence continues at coordinate 278,198 of KV459353.1, read as the reverse complement.
CGTCCACAGATACCTCTGGAGAGGCCAAGCGCTCTATCTCCGATCATTGTTCGAGGCCAATAAAAACATCAAGGACCCACGGCAACAGAGGGTAAGCATCTGCTCAATTCAACGAACGAACGAGTACTTACCAGACTCGCAGGCGCTTTTCAGGGAAACAGAAGACTTGCTTGAGAAATGGAAGCACCCGGATCCATACCGTGTACCGACAAGCCCAGGAGGTATGTCAAGGCCTCAGTTATCGATACCGGATGGGCATATACTGATTGAAATTGTGCTACAGGTTCCAAATACGAGCGCAACCTTCCACCGTCTACCCTTGAGCGTAAGTTTCAATTGCTATATTGGTCATTTATGGGGACACAAACTAATCGCACGCGTAGCCCCTACCAACACGAACTTCTAGAGATCATAAGGGTGGAGCTTGGTGCAGTGGGAGGCTGGTCGTTGTATATAGAGAATTAAGAGCTTCAAATGCACAATATGTTTTTACCGGTTTTTTGGACTGTCTTTATTTACAGATCGTGTTACGAGGTATGGAATCCTGCGTCGCGAAACTGAGTAAACGCGCGTGGTTTTGTTGCTAGATAGATATAAGACCCGCGGATTTGAGATTTACGCGTCTAAATAAACGCTGAACGATTTCGGGAGAACAGGCAATTGATATTTCACGTCACGAGGAAAGTCATTTGAAATATTGATAGTTTCATAAGATTGATTTTTGAAAATCAATCCCGACCCATTGCCATGGACCTATTGTACAACCTTAAAAACGCAAAAAGCAGCCGTGAGCCCATATCCCGGACGACACCCCATTATCATGAAAGCGAGAACATTGCAGAAACCCAGGAAGAAACCGTTTACAACTCTTGGCTTCCGGCACCCTTGCCCTTGACGGTCTTCTTGGGGAGAAGCTTCTGGTGGATATTTGGTAGGACACCACCTTGTGCGATTGTGACGTGTCCGAGGAGCTTGTTCAACTCCTCATCGTTGCGGATGGCGAGTTGCAGATGACGGGGGATGATACGGGTCTTCTTGTTGTCACGAGCGGCGTTACCAGCCAACTCAAGAATCTCAGCGGCGAGGTACTCAAGGACAGCAGCGAGGTAGACGGGGGCACCTATTTGAAGCGTCAGTATGAAACACGAAATATAAAACGCGTAAAGATAGGCAACATACCAGCACCAACACGCTGGGCGTAGTTTCCCTTGCGAAGAAGACGGTGAACACGTCCGACGGGGAACGCGAGACCGGCCTTGGAAGAGCGGCTGTACGAAGAACGAATTAGTAAAATGAACTTGATAAAACAGACCGATAATCCAAAAAGACTTGGATGATTCTTGAAGTCAATTGCCAAAGAAAGGCGAATTGCTTCAAGTATCTTGGATAAAATTTGGTTGAGACGTGGGAGGGTAAACTTACGATTGCGCGCTCTTGGAGCCAGACGCCTTTCCTCCAGATTTGCCTCCAGTCATTTTGAGTGAGTTTTGGGGGGTTTGAAAGTTGAGGGTGGTGTTGTTAATTGTAGAGTAACGGTGAAGTAAACGTGTATAGTCGTGGTGAGTTGATGTGGTCGTTGAGAGATGAAGAGAGGAAAAGGAAGGAAGAAAGGCGGAGTGAAGTGGGAGTTGATGGAACTTTATAAGACTGACAGATATGGGTGATTTATGGGATCACTCGCTTCTGGGATAGCGAGCCAAAATGGCCAAAGTAGCTGAAATGGCGCGAATGGCGCGAATGGGCTGATGGGGATGAGGGGATGGCAGCTAATCGAGCCAATCAGCGTTCGCTTAAGCTGCGATGTGTGGTATTCTGTGTTGATGCGCCCGCCCCACTAAACAATTGTTATGATGTCGAAACGCGCTTCTGTTTATGGTTAGCGTCAAATACGTGCCTCGCGTACCCGAATCACCACCGCGCATTTCTCTGAGGTATAAGAAGTGGCAGGACCTCCATCTCCGTCAACCCTTTCCCTTCTTTCTCCTCTCTTCATCTATCACCACACTCTGCAAAGCCCACGTCCCACGTCTACAACTTCAATCAATTTTCAATTCTAATCTCAACTTTCACTCCAACTTCAAAAACCCCCCCAAAATCATCAAAATGCCACCAAAGGGAGCCGCCGAGAAGAAGCCCGCCGCAAAGGCCCCAGCAGCCAAGGCACCCGCTGAGAAGAAGGATGCCGGAAAGAAGACCGCCGCAACTGGCGAGAAGAAGAAGCGCACCAAGACCCGCAAGGAGACTTACTCCTCATACATCTACAAAGGTGAGATTCAAACCAAACTCCAAAGTCGCGTCGAAATCACCCATCGCGCCACTTTAATGTCACGTTCATAACTAACACACCACAGTTCTCAAGCAGGTCCACCCGGATACTGGTATCTCCAACCGTGCCATGTCCATCCTGAACTCCTTCGTCAATGGTAAGCTTTCATCACTCTTGACATCCATTTCAAATTACTTACACCATCTAGACATTTTCGAGCGCGTCGCAACCGAGGCATCCAAGCTTGCCGCATACAACAAGAAGTCCACAATCTCGTCCAGGGAGATCCAAACCTCGTACGTATACATTATGAACTCATGCATTGGAAGCATTCTAACATTTCTTCAGTGTCCGTCTTATCCTCCCAGGAGAGCTTGCCAAGCACGCCGTGTCGGAAGGCACCAAGGCTGTCACCAAGTACTCGTCTTCTGCGAAATAAATGTTCTTTGTTTGCGGGGTTTTACACATGGTCTCGGATATGTTCGGTCTTCGGAGTCATCTAAATCAGATGATAAGGCCAGCATGGGCTCGATCTGGTCGGGTCTCTTTAATGCGTTATGGATGGTCTGCTTTTACGGGGGCAAATGTCTTCAGGGTCTGCTTTATGGGTTACGTGGCTGTACAATAAGCGTCTTCAGGGTTAGGAATGCTGAAGGCCACATTTGAAACATTATGACATCTTTGATCTATGTGATGAATGAACTGTAACGTGATAGAACTACCCGGATTTCGGACCACATTTTTCACTATTCGGCGTCCGAATTGGAATTCGTACAAGCCGAGTCTGGAAATGACTAACTGCGATTATCTCGATTGAGCATAATTGTAGAAGCATCATTTGAGAACAATTTGTTTGGAAATATGGATTCTATGCGATGGGAACCCCCGGATACCGAATATTTCATACTACCGTATATTTTCATCTCATTGCGATCAGGATGGATATTGGATGAAATTCTTCAAGACAGTGAGGAGTCCACACTGAAGTAATATACAGTTTTGATATGTACAGCGGTCTAGCAAACAGATATTATCCCAGTCCAGCTTTGGTAGTCTTGACAACATGCGACACAGGTTGCAATATCCCCTTGTTATTCAGGGCGCCCAGCGCAGTCCCACTGCTCCATCCCATCTTCTCCATCATTGCCCTACCCCTATTTTCGACTCCCAACTCTGGCGCGGAGCCTCCCACAACATCTCCGTCCTTATAACCACCCGCAGTGCCGCGGAACCCTGAGCTTGTTTTGGCCATAGGATTCTTGCCCTTGACATCCATGCGAGGGAAGAATCGGCGAGATATTCTTCGTTCAACAGAGGTGAAGACATTTTCATTGTAGGCAGATGTCCGATGGGTGCGATAAAGCACAGGGAATCGCTTTCGTTCGGCACCGACTGACTTTGACTTCAAGTTGAAGGCATTGGCGATTTCATGGACCACTATACGGTCTTTCTTATCCATAGGAGGTAAAGCGAGGCTAAGAACATTGCATTAGTATCTCCATCTTTGAAGGGGTATGGGGTGTATGCTTACGTAGTGTTCTTGCCAATTAAAAACAACCTGATTTCTTCTTTGATCGCCATGATCCCCATGCCCTCCTTGTATTTCATACTGAGGTCAGGTTTGTCGGGATGAATACCTAAGACCCCCAAAGCTCTGCGGTGCTCGCGGTCCTCTTTCCTCTGCTTCTTCTTCACTCGATCGTTCTCCCAGGCGGACTGCATTGATGCCTCTAATTCCGGATCAGAAACATCAAACGGTAGCCTACCCTTGCGACCCTTGGGTTTCTTGTTCAGGCTAGGACGCTCAAAATCCATGACATCGAAACCGTCATATGCGTCTGCGAGCCTAGTCGCCGAAGGAAAGCCACTCTGGGGCGATCTTGAGACCTTCTCTCTGCGCTGAAATTGATCCCTTTTGCGGTTCCGTGCGGTTGACGAACTGCCACCGCTTGGTTCATTCAATCCGTCAAACAAAGCCAACTCCGAGGAGTCGAATCCAAACTCGAATTGCTTTGCTAGTAGTCTTGCCATTTTTTCGTCGTTTAGATTGTCAAACTGCCGCTGTATAAGGTCCATGTCATCGTCTTCGGAATCGGTACTTTCAGTCAGATCATCGTCTGCTGAATCAGAATCGTCAGCGTCGCCGTCTAAGCTCTCCGTTACTAGCTTTTCGTTGGCTTCAAATTTGCCGATTAGATCTAGCGCCTGGGGTGTCAATAATGCTGTCGCTGCCGCAGGAACCCATCCCGACTTGTCGCTCATTTGCTCACTCCAAGCAACAAGATATTGTAGACCGGATTTAGCGTCTCGCCTTGACAGGACTGCATCAATAGGACCAGAAACTTCATCTAGGACCTCCAAAGTATCCTGGTCGAGGAAATCCGAGGGGTCCAAGTTCTCTTCCAACAATTCCATGCCAGAATCAGGAGAAGAGTCACGTTGTTGAAATATGTCGTTGTCGTTGTCACCAAGCTCCCTTCCGTTGCCGAGCCCCAAAACATCCAAGCCTTGCTCTTCGAGATTTGTGATGTAATCGTTCATCATTTCATCTTCGACGCTTCGGATTTTGCGATTGCGGCCGCCGCTGTTTCGACTCTTTCGTGAGGTCAAGGGTGGCGTATCAAGTGAATCTGATAACTTGCTCTGAAAATCCACACGGTCGGTAGATGGAGCCTCGGGCAAATGTCCTTTCTCTTTTCCTTTCCCTTTAGCCTGGCTAGATAAATGTAGCATATCTGTAGCTAAACTGGTCTCAACAGCGGGTTGTTTGTCTTTGGTGTATATCGCCACGTCATCGTTGATTGTGGTGCGTAGGGAGGTGGTTTTCGAAGGCTTGGGCTCAGCCGATGGCAGGCTCCCAAAGAACTGGCCGTTATTATCCCGCCCCCTGAACAGTATGACTTCTTCGCTCGAGTTTGAGGGTGTTGGTGACGATGATCGAATTTGGGGGGGTGGCAGGTTCGTTTCTATAGATTGATTGCCTTCTGTATCGATAATAAACTCGTCTTGGGCATCTTGCTCTTTACTTTCATGGCTTCCTTCCTCATCTTCTGCCTCGGGAGTATTTCCCCCTTGTTCTGAAGAGTCCATAATCCCACTCATTCCAAGGTCGCCATCGGATTCTTTAAGGGACATGCATTCCATAGCAGTCTCAGGGCCTGGTGTTTCGGGTTCGGGTGGCGGAAGAGTGCTGGCACTAACAAAGCTGACCTTTGCATCCCGTAGTCGCAAATTGGACAATCTAGAGGGCTCGTGGCGTTGAGTGTTTAAAGCCTCCGCTTGTAAAGAGAATCCTTCGGAAAAGTCAGTGGCTGTTCGTTCGTTATGCGCTGGTAGGAAGGGTTATAGGGATATCCCACTGACCTTGTGGATGTGATGCAGATTTACTCGCGCCAGAAAATGGGATAAAATCTGCTCCATCGTCGTCTTCATCATGCCTCCTGCCACCATCGCCACCGCCGCCACCACGACCACCACCACAGCCTCGTCGACCCTGTCCTCTACCATTGCTTTTGCCTGCTCCCCCACCTCTGGAGCCTTTCTTTGAGCGTACCATCGTGGGCTTGATATCTATATCATTTTCTCCGAAGTTTAGAGGTGTAGAGAAACAAAATTTGAAATTGCGGCCTCGCGCAAAGCTTTGGAGTGACTCCTATCAGTTGCCGCACCACAATAAATTCGCCAGAACAATGGGGCTGCGCAGTCTGTGAAGCAGCGCCTGGAATACTGCACTGAAAACAGTATTTCTGGAGGTGTTTTTATGTATACTTTATAGAGTTATCAAGGAGAACCCTTGGACCGTATAAACGTTGTGCGGTCTCCCATCGAGTATCCTTGCAAGCACACTAAGATAACGATGCCTTATCGTACCAGGCAATGCCGTACGGTACGTACTGTAGCATGCCGGGTGACAGACATGACGCGCTCCACTGCACTTCAACTGCGCCTGCCCCTCATCAGCACCTGTTACCTGCCAGCTATCATCCACGTCTCTGAATCCCTACAGCTGCCTAATAGAATGCTGAACGGCGATTTGTATGCGTGCGACTAACAACATATTCACCGCAATATTTGGGCTACATCCTCAAAGCCCGTCCAACCAGATGGCGGCTGTAGATTTCAGCCGCTACAAGCGCATTGTACAACATCTTTGGGATCCGGAACCAACCAACCTCGACAGTTCAGATCTTCCACTGTGGTGTCTAGGATATCAATATACGGCCACCTCTATGTCGAAGCACGCCTCTGCTCCTGGTGATACGGACTCACCTTCACATGATAGCTCTCACGAAACACCACAAAAACGAACTGATGTCGAGAAATCAATACAAGCGGTTACACCTCCGGAAAGCGTTGGTGGAGATATAAACTCTAGTTTTTCTCAGGAGGGAACCGCATCAGATGTTGAAGATGGAGGTTGGCCAGTTGCATTCCTTGATGACTTTGAATCTAAATTACGGTTTTCCTACCGGGCTGGCTTTCCGGTTATTCCAAGGTCAGAGGACCCCAAAGCTTCCTCTACGATGAGCTTCTCAGTTCGGCTGCGGAGCCAACTGAGCGATCAGGGTGGATTTTCTTCAGATACTGGCTGGGGGTGTATGATCAGGTCGGGGCAAAGTCTTTTGGCCAATTCCATGGTGATACTGCGACTCTCACGAGGTACGTACAGTTCAACATATAGTTTAACACGACGTTTCACGTCTGACACTCCATAGGCTGGCGTCGTGGTGTGGGCAGAGACGAAGAGCGAGAGATAGTGTCACTTTTCGCAGATGACCCTAGGGCGCCGTATTCCATTCACAAGTTTGTTGAACATGGCGCGGAAGCTTGTGGTAAATATCCCGGGCAGTGGTTCGGGCCATCGGCCACAGCACGATGTATACAGTAAGCCTACCCACATATCTGAGAGATCACGTATTTCAAATATTAATTGTCGCCCTGTAGGGAACTGGCAAAACGCCACGAATCAGCAGATGTCGGGGTCTATATCACTGGCGACGGGTCGGACGTTTACAAGGATGGTTTCATGAGTGTTGCCAAACCTGATGGTGTGAACTTCAAACCTACCCTTATACTTGTGGGGACCCGTCTAGGTATAGATAAAGTTACTCCGGTTTACTGGGAGGCGTTAAAAGCATCACTGCAGATGCCACAATCAGTGGGGATTGCAGGGTATGTTGTCACCGCCCCCCCGTTATACTTGATACACTCTCTGACAGTCAATACCAGTGGCCGCCCGTCTTCTTCTCATTATTTTGTTGGAGTTCAAGGTTCACATTTCTTCTACCTTGACCCGCACCAGACGCTGGCTGCCCTTCCTTTCCATACAGATGTTGATGAGTATACCCCTGCAGAAATTGACTCCTGCCATACCCGACGGTTACGAAGGTTGGACATCAAAGAGATGGACCCGAGCATGCTTATTGGCTTTCTTATCCGAGATGAAAAAGATTGGGAGGCATGGTCTGATGAAATTAAGGGATTTCCTGGCAAGGGTATCGTGCATATCGCCGACAACGATCCGGCCCAACAGAGCCTGAGTCACGAGCGTGAGGGCGCCATCGACGACGTCGAGTCCTTCGACGAGGATGACAGTGAAGATTACGGCGAAGAACCTCCCCATTCTTGATTAACTAGGGAGCCGTTCGACCTGAAACCTCGGATTAACCGTCACCCACGCCCAAATACGATATAAAGTCGGGCATATGCCGATTGCCGAGATCAGGGACTCTTTGAGGAATGGCGGTGCTATCTGTGTGATGTGGGGTACCTGGCATATGATGACCACGGGGCCTCAAGCCATACCTATAAAGTTGTATACTATTCTGCAATGCAACTTATAGTTTTCAGTGGGATGATTTGCCGCGGCCACCAGTCTTCGGCTTTGGAACAAGCAGGCCATGCTTCTCTGCCTTGATGTGATCGAAGAGCTTGTTTTTAGAACTGAAGGAGCTATTACAGGTAGCGCATGTATTCTTGTGATAGTGTTAGCATTGGCGGCGGTTGAATGGAGTTAATTCTTACATTTTGGGTATCATCCTCCGCCTGACGGGCGGCCTTTTTTGCACGTTTCGCCTTTGCTTTCCCGAGCTTCTTATTTTCTTCCGTGGACGGTTTGTCTGTACTCCCGTCGCTTGAAATTAAGACGTTATCAAGTGCCCGTGTCACATTGCCAACTACATTTGGTTTTAGAGAAACATCTGTTTTCTCCGTTTCCTGGTTTGGAAGCCCAGATATCCTATCCTCAACCTGCGCCCTGGGTGCGTAATCGTCATCATCCGTGCCATATTCTGCTATTGCCTCCGTAGTAGATTCTTCCGTGGGGCTGTGGTCTGCCTCATTCTCCTTTGCAGGCGGGTTAAAGCTAGTAAGGTCATCGTTGTTAGTACCAATATCCGGATCGGCCTTGTCAATTCCAACAACGGGTATGGTGCCGTCATCAGTAGCATCTTGTAATGAGTGAAACGAGGCCTCGGAATCGGAATTCTCTGGCTTGGATTGAAGCGCAGCATCAACTGGTGTATCCAAATCGAAGAGCTTATTCTCCTTCCGCATCTGCCGCGTTAATTCTCGAACGGCCTTGATATGCTTTTTGCTTTTTTCATGGACTTCATACTGTTTCTCGCTCTTAAAAATCTTGTTGCACGTAACACATTCTACTACTTCCTCTTCCGATGCCTCGGAGTCCGAGAAGGTCCCCTCCTCTTCAGCATAGCGAGTTTGTGCCCATTCTGGTTGGACGTGTTCGTTTAGCTTTGCTTCGCGCATAGCCCTCGACCGAGCAGCCTGAGCTGCTGCCGCATCCCTCAGTGCTTTTTGTCGATCAGCTTCGGACTGCGTGTTAGGGATATATCTAGGATCCCGTTTCCGCACAAAGCCTACGAGCGACCTCACAGCATCATTAAACTCCCGGATTCCTTCGTCTCGTAGGCGCTTATTCTCTTTTTCCATTAGTCGCCTAACTCGACGATCAGGAGCATCTGCATAATTGTGCACGTCTTTCCATGAGAATGACTTTCTGGTTGAGAAGCTGGCCCATGCAACATAAAACGGCTTGACGACATCGTCATAATTAGATTCGGCAGTCCCAAAATCCGGGTAGTCGATCGGGTCTAGGCCTTCCCAGGTGCACGCAGCATCCTCTTCCTTTGTGAGGGCTTCAAACACGGACTGAAGCCTTCCATAGAAGCCGTCCAAACTGTTTGTGAAGGGCATATTCGGTGAGAATTTTCCCATCAAAATTGTCAGGTCCGCAGCGCTGGTGAACCGCATGTCGTGTTCGAAGTGGTCGCCGGCCCCAATATCGGAATCTCGAAGTATCGCATCTCGGTGGGAGTCATACCAGGCTCGTTCCTGGGGATCAGATAAAATCTGGTACGCTGATTGAACCTCTGCAAATAGTCTGGTGGATTCTTCAACATCTCCGTAATTTCGATCGGGGTGCAGTTCTAAAGCCTTCCTTCTGTATGCTTTCTTGATCCTAGACGCCAGTCAGCTCTTGCTGCTGGGGACAAAATTAACTGGTTCAATATACATACTCATTATCGCTGGCCTGGCGATCCACGCCGAGTAACTCATAATAACAGGTCTTCACATGGGGTCCTCCAGCATCCCCTTGCTCGCTGGGCTTTTGCTGGTTCGAAGACTGCTGTGCGCCCATACTGTCCGCGGCAGGGGCATGCAACGGCTCTCTGGATGTTGTCGATATAAATAAGCAGAATAGCAGAATAGCAGAATAAAGCTGAGCTCATATAGTGTGTCACAGTTTCACAGCTTGTGGACAGGGACACGGTCCAACGCCTGAATAGAAATCCCTTCTTGCTTCAGTCACAGAAGGTAAAATAGTTTCCCATAGACAGACTCTATGATTTATTTATATGAAGAGAACTCCGGATGGTGCCCGCACTGATAGCCAGTCGTTATCGCCAAACGTGTTGTGCGTGTGTACATACCAAGTACCTTGTACTATAAGTTGTGCACTGTTCAGCCAACAGCCACTACTGAATACTAGACCCAAATAGGCTAGTAGAATGTCACTCACGTGAAGATTACCTAATATAGGTACATTAATGATCGTTCAAGGTTGCAAGGGCAGAAGATCTAGAACCGCCACTGGCTTTCATCAAAATTACTTAACCTCCCATCAAACCTAATTTATCCTGTCACTACATACAAACTTCGACAACGCCAAGATAATTCCTACATGCAAAGCAAAGCCGCCTCAGTGTTATAGATTTTCCAACAGGGTCACGCGCTGCATTATCCAACATGAGCATGGGCATCGTAACGGAGAACGGAGTTATACCTATGTTCCCCCGCCATTAAAAAAAGTGGTGAGAAAGATTGAAAGAGACTGAGAGACACATATCAGCCCAGACAGATATACCTACGAATAAGATAACTACTGCGCATCTTGGGCGGTCCTTCCCAGATGATTATCGGAGCTTCTACTGGCGCCCTACTGACCTTCCGCGACCATGAAGTTCGCTCATGAGTTTAAGGAGGCCCTGAAGCGAGAAGGGTTTCCACCGCACTGGGTCGAAGCTGCGATACCTTATGGCCAACTAAAGAAATGTATTAAGAAGGTGGAGCGTGAGCTTATAAGTTTTGGTTTAGATGCCCAGACTCTGGGTCTGTTGGTGCCGTCCAGCGACCAGAAGGATCAAAACAGTAACGACGGCACCCCCGTAGGGTTCAAATACAAGTTCGCAGGTAAGCCCGTGACCTGTTACCCATAGCCAAACTCAAACTCTAGCTTACAATTATTGTATCTAAGGCGACTCTGATGTCTTCCGCCCGACGTTGACTCTTTATATCCAGCGGACTCAAGGGAGTGACATTGCTATTGATGCTACTCTATCACCCAGTACACGGCAGTACCTACAGAATCTTGCAGATGCACAGGCGAAGGAACGTGGCCAAAGCTCTGCTGCTGGCCAGCCTGGAGACATCAGCGAGTCTAAAGATGCTATGCCTGGCGCGGATGCCGATTCTACTACGCCTTCCATAGATGCCAACTCGGACGTCCAGCAGGTAGACGTGCCTCTGACATTTGACATAGAGTTTTTTGGGCTGCTGAAGGACGAAGTGTCTTCTTTGGATGAAATCCAAAAGGCGGAGCAAAGGGCCATGACAGACGAGATAAAAGCTCTAGGAGACGAAATTGGAAAATTGGCTTTCCCCGCCAAAAATAATAAGACCGATATGGGTCGCTGGCGGACAATCTTTGACTTATATCTCCAAGCCGGGGTGTTCTTCTCGACGAATGAGTTTGATCGCGGCAGTAGGGACAGCAATGTGGCATTGAAGCAGCTCAAGTGGTTCCAGGAGCAAGTTACCAAACTGAATCTACCAAAGTCCTTCAAGCTCGCCAACAGTCGAGATGCTCTTGATAGATTCACACGGATCAATGTTACGCTTCTACGAAACTTGAAGTTTCAGGAGATCAATCAACTTGCCGTCACGAAAATTCTCAAAAGTCAGCATCCCTCCCCCCATATTATACGAATACTCCATACTAATGTCAATTAGAATTTGACAAGAGGACATCCCTCGGTGCCAAGAAGGCATTTCCTCCGCTGATACAGTCAGACCTACTCATGACTGAAACTATGGCCAAGGCCGTCTGTGCTGGGGTTTCAACCGAGATAATCCGCATCGTCCCACAGCTGGACGATTACCTCTGCCCGGTGTGCTTCACCATATCTTACAAACCTGTTCGATTGAAGTGTAACCACGTTTTCTGCATACGATGCATGATCGAGATGCAGAATGCCAAATCTAAACATTGCCCTCTCTGTCGAGGAGATGTTGTCTTGGAAGCAGATGCCTGTAAGTGATCCCCAATTGGCCTTTGATATTAGTGGCTTGCTATCTTAGTAGTCCGGACTGGTGCTGACTTGGTTGTAGCGAGTGTCGACAAGAATTTGACTGTCTTCCTCAAGAAATATTTCCCAAAGGAAACAAAGGCCAAACAACAGGAGAATGACGTCGCAGCTAGCGTTGAGATGTATGGCGAAGACTTCGCCAATGTGAAGTGCTTGGTGATGTAGGGGCAGGAACTATGTGGCAGCAATTACCCCCGACCTGCCTTGAGATCTTGGAGGAGTGTCGTACAGTACTCCACAGCCGCGGTGTGGAGGGAAGCATGGGTGGTATATTACAGGCATCTTTCGCGTGGGTGTAGCGTTTGTTGTTTGAACAAGCGTGGAGTTGTATATAGGGTATATATTGTTTTTTGTTTGTTTTTTGCTATAACGCGGGCCTAGTACATATTCGGTATCTGGCTGGGCTCCATGTCCGGCTCGTATATTTATTTAATTTATATTGTTATTATTGATTGCATCAGCTTATAACAAAACAGTACGAGAAATAACATATGACACGTAAAAGTAAATTAATTCACAGTCAACAATAAACTCGAAGACTGCATCGAATCAAACATAAGCTAGCCAAGGCATAACTATAAATAAATATAGAAACACGAAGCTGTGAAGTTTATACCAGCCATAAAATAGTACAGTAACAAATAAAGGAGGTCATCATCGATGGCGGGGTACCTTGGTGGGCATGGTGCCCCATACCACGCTAAGATAACGAGCTGGAGGATTCGGCCCTTGTAATCGCACCCAACCAACCCCGCGACTACGACGAAGAGCAACATGCCATCGTCACCCTGAATATTGTTACCTGATACAGAATCTCAACAATGCTACGCCTACTATGGCAGTGACAATATCCCGAGGAAGGTACGGACTGCGGAGGTCAATGTACACCATTTACTAACAAAGCAAGTGACTCATTTATATGTTGTACATACTTTCGAGCTCCACCATGGCACCAGCATCAACAATCAATGACCTCCCCGATGAAGTGCTGGACCAAATTCTCTACTACCTGAGCCCCGAGCAAACCATACTCAGCATACGGCCAGCGTCTAGGCGGTTTGCCAGAATCTGCGAAGAACCCCTACTCTGGCGATACTATTGTCGCACCGAGTTCAATTACTGGGACGCCAAACATCGAATAAAACATAAATTTGGCGGCGACGTTAGCGATGTGGAATGGAAAAAGCTTTATATTTACCGAAGATTTATCGATACCCGTACCTCTGAGCTATTAGACAGCATACTTTCCGAACAAATAGGGCGCATAGATAAGACGAAGGGCATAAGTGAGTTTGGCTACGATGCCAAAGATACTTTGTTGCGAAACTGCCAGGCAGAAACCGATACGGACGATGTACTTGCGAGGAGGTGCGTATTAAACCAGAAGCTTTTATTCATACACTGGGAGCTGGAAGAGCTAACTGGACAACTAGATTCTACAGCACTTCCATCCTAGATCATATCCACAGAGCAAAAGCGCTCGACGAATGGCACAGACTGAGTAGAGGAGATGATATTTCTATAGAACGTGCCCTGGGCTGTTTTGACATGTTTGTGTTGCATGACCGCAATGGGGATCTCTGTGAAGTATGTCTGAATCGTTATTGTTTTGCCTTCACGTTCTGGATGCTGATAATCCGCGCCAGATATCGGATATGCTAGATGGGCTCGCTAAGAAGCTGGTAGCTGCCCACGTTGGTTTCCACGACCTATCTCAGCGCCGCAAAGCACTTGTGACTGCCCGCTTTCTCAAAGACAATGACCTCACTGGCATGGCTTCTGAGTTACAATACCGAGATCTCAAAAACAACTTCATTGGGATTGCGCTACAGGAAGAGAACCACCCTTCACTGCCACTCATATCCGCGGCCATATATTGTGCCGTAGCTCGACGGCTTGGGCTGGATGCCGGATGTTGCGACTTTCCAAATCATGTACACGCAGTAGTTTCCCCAAACAATGGGGAGACACTTGATGGGCCGATTCAAAAAGCAAGCCTAGGTCCACCAGAACCAATGTACCTGGATCCCTATAGGTCCGATAGGGAGGTCCCTGTTGAACACCTCAAAACCCAACTGATGGCATGGGGTGTGCAAGTGGATGATTTCCCTCGTTTTCTTACTCATATGAGCACGCGAAGGATTGCGCTGCGCACCTCGAAGAGTATACTTACCACCATCCATGAGTTTCGGGGCCTCGGTAGAAACGATGCAAACAATACTGGTCATGAATCTATTAAGCTCTATGGAAACCCATTTGCTGATATGGACAACGCATTTTACTCGGCTCTCTGGTCGAACTTCATGCTCTCCAGCATGCCTGGACGTGCGGCTTCAATTGACCAGGTACAGTTTATTCCTATAATATTAGAACGGTTTGAGAACCTTTACCATATGGATGGCGTCTTCCTGGAGAAGTATATATGTACACATCCTAGCCTTTTGGTGCGTACCGACCTCCAACGCCTTGTCGAAGCAATCCGAGTTATACGAGCAAGTGATATCATGCCGAAGCAAGTCAGGCGACGAGATAGTCAGAAACCCCACGGAAAGATCCAGTACGAAGTTGGCCAGGTATTTCGACACAAAAGATACGGTTACACGGCAGTCATTACAGGATGGGATGTTGAGTGCACAATGAACTCGAGATGGATGGAACAGAATCACGTCGACACGCTGCGCAAAGGACAGCACCAGAGTTTTTATCACGCACTGTAAGACCTCACTCATCTCCACACGTTGATGCACGCTGACGAAGATGACTTAGCGTTGAAGATACTAGTATTCGCTATGTGGCCGAGGAGAATGTGGAAGTGATTGAACCGGATGACCCCGTTTCGCTGATGAGTCTGGCCGGGAGATTCTTTAAGCGCTGGGATGGCCCGAGACACAGATTTGTGTCAAATATACGGGACGAATACCCCGATGATTAGCATGGCTGTATGGCAAAAATAATGCTATATTCTAGTAGAAGCATATTCGTTGGAGAATTTCACTACCTGAACGTGTCCCGTTAACCTTGTTAATTACTCATGGTCGTAACCATGTGATGCCTCATTTATTAGAGATTTGAGCACATTCTTATCAGCAAGTGCAGCCAACCAAGTATTAACCATGGGAGTGTAGTCGTGGCACCGAGTTGCTGCTCTTTCTTCGTCCTGCTGAATGGCAGTTTCCTCTTCAACGTATGAAGCTCTCATTTGCGCCTGTGAATCGGAAAGCTGTTTCCAGAGGTCAAGTAGGCGCTCCGTCGTGATAGTTGAGGTTTGAATCTCATGTAGAATAGGAGCAGAGGCTGGCACGGACTCCAAATGTTGCGCGGTGATATCATAGGAGCCGTTTGGCCCCGTAAGGGTTTTTTCCAAGCACTGGCTGTCCATGAAACTTCGCCAATCCGGTTGAAAACTCGCAAGCCGTTCTTCGACAGCGGATGTTGTGCGGATATTTTGCGCGAGGTCGTTGTGAACGGCGAGTAGAGGGCTTTGGCACAGTGCAAGAAGGCTGAACTCAAATTGATCTCCATCGTACTTCTGCATGCGTTTTTCAATAATCGACCGGGCAAGGCCCATCCAATCGTCACCAGCGTATTCTCCTATAAGAGGGTTAGAGGCGTGGTTTCAAGAAGAAAAATTAACCTTACCAAGGTTCATGGGTTGCCTTTCTAGCCCGTCTAGTTTCCACAGTTTGCCATCTATTGGGACAAGTGAAATAAAGTGAAAACCAGCCTGCTCTTGTTCGACATTTTTCCCCGTCTTTCCTGGCAACTTTGCCTTCGATGTGACATCATTTGAAAGAAATAAGTCAGAATTGAGCATGTCCATCTTCCTGAAATTTATATTATTAGTGCCTCTGTATATCATCGGAGACCTCTATCAAACTGACCGTGAGAATGAATTGTGAATTTTACGAAGATAGTCGTGATTGCCGACAGTGTATCCGCGAAGTGCAGGAGTTAATGGCATTGAAAAATCCTTCAACGCATTCAAGGTTGGTCCAAGGTCAACTCCCCGCGTATTCATTGCTATGTTAAGTAGGGCAATAGTCGCGCATGCGTTGCTTGTAGTCTGCGACAAGAGTTAGATGGACTATTACTTCATAGCTAGAGACCAACGTACCTGATTTGCGAACCAGACATTGTCTGGGCAAGTTGCCTCCTGCATTGCTGGATCATCCTCTTCGAACCGAAAAAGGAAAATCAATCCGTGAATTGGCTTCCTATCAGAAGTTGTCAGTGTCCGTGGTCAAATACTCCACCGACAGGCACTAACGGCAGGAAACTTAGCATCTCATCATCTAAACTAAATACTTCCTGGACCTTGATACCAGTCACACCGAGATGCCGAAGAATTACATTGAAGAAGGCCTGGATGAGTGGTAAGCATGGTGAGCAAGTCCCCTCACAGCACAATATGACGTATCTAGAGGATCAAGACAGGAGAGTACATACAGGCTCCGATTCAACCTCGCACCATCCTTTCCACTTGTCAAGGTCTGATTTTGTTGTTGCCTTCGTAATAAAATCCAGAGGGTCGTCTATATGATACCCCGGGGTTTGGGGGCGCTTGGGTGCTCTTTTGGGCCTTTGCTTATGAGGGTTATCCTCGAGTTTTGGAGCACTGGCTTCACATGCTATGCCTTCTTTTCCTTCCGACTGTGAAGGCCCAGAGGAAGTGCCAACATTGTCAGTTGCTGCGTCCTCTTCGGGCTGGAATTCTGGGGCTGGTGTTGTCCGTTCGCCGGTCTTATGGCGAGCGGACCTTCGAGGAACTTGTGAGTTTGAGTTACTCAGCTTGGACCGGCCAGACATATTCATTCAATTTGATCGATATTGACCATGATGTAGTGATTGACTAATGGCCCTTTTAAAAAACCATAAATCCTTTGTAGATGTAATGGTTATGGGTATATTGGTCCTTTGTTAAATATGAAGCACGTGTTTGTTGGTGGAGGGTAGTCAGTTGAGTGAGTACGTCGTGCTTGAAGGGGCACAGACCACCCTGACCGTTTGCTGTCGCCGCGTCGGTCGGCGCGTCTACTGCTGGTTGCAGCACCAACCTATTGAAATAAAAAAAAACTGTCAACATCACAAAGCGCCGCCAACAAACACCATCGAAGCAAATATACTCTCATGCTACCTTGGCAACATACAGGTCATATTGCGCTTTCTACTATCTTCGAATAGCTTGGACTGAGTGTCCCTTTGGACCTCAAAAGACCCCTCGCAAGACTATGCCATGAACGGAACTCCTCGTCTGAGGTCCTCATACCCTTCTACTCCAGAAAGTCAGAAGCGAACAGCTTCGAAGATACCCTCATCTGGAGGAGAAGGGTCACGAATTCCATTGCAAGCTATATCTCGCTCAGCCAGAGCCCCCACGACAACATCTCAACCCTTAATTCCTCTCACGGTGCTAGATGCACCTAGCCAACGGCTATATGTCTGCGCTTTGTATATTGCTCTATTAGCGTGGCGTCTTTACGATTGGTCAAATCTTGTTGAAGATGAAGCCGAATCGTTCTGGCTTTTTATAAAATGGGTTGCATTGGATGGGATCGTTTTGTACGGGCTTCCAGAATTGCGGATACCCTGGTTGGAATGGTCCAACACGGCCACAACTGGGATATTCCTGATCCACGCCATCGTGAATGGCATGTTGATGTTTAGAGTTCCAGTGAGTAGAGGACCCCATCTGACTATTCTCATGTACTGACGACTTGACAAAGATACCAATCGAAGCTGGACTGGCTGTTGTGGCCCGGCATCTCTACGATCGCGAGCTATCCATATCCGAAAATCGGGTGAAGCCAGCTAGAATTTTACACAACTCTTCCCTGATTATGGGCAAGCAGATCATCAATATATTGCCCGAAGGGTTCGTCCAGCACCGACCCCCTCCTCCCACTCCATTTGCTTACTTGATGATAGTTCTGTGACGCTGAATCCAGATGGCTTCCCATTTTGCATCGAAAACAAGAATTCGATTGTAAAATTGCCTATACGACTAAACCAGACCGATCCCGTTTATATCGAACTTCTTCGGTTGGACTTCGATACCAGCAAAAATGAGTCTATAATTATTAACCAAAAGGAACTACAGGCTCTCAAGAAACAAGCTGAGAAACGACGTTCTAAAGACTCCGATACGTTGACGCTCGACTATGCTATCAAAAAGCCAGGTTTGTACAGATTACAGACCGTCATGGAGAAGTCAAATTTGGAGGTCCAACGCCGCATGTCCGATACACTGGTTGTTATCTGCCCCAAAGCAGTGATCCAGCCTTCTCTGGCAAACAAATGTATCGGTGACCTTTCCGACTTAACAATTCAAGTAACTGGTACCCCTCCATTGAAAATCGTATACAGCCGACGAATCAATGAAATGGATGAAAGCTTCCACTTCCAAAGCCTTCAGCCTGAAGATTTGGTGTCGCCACTTTTAGGCGCAACTCGTGCCTCGACGTTTGCTGCTACTTACGAGGAAGATATGTCCTGGGGCGGATTACACTCGATAAATGTGCGGCTCAATGAATCTATGGCGTCCTCTGGGCGCTGGCTATATTCTATTGACGAAATACACGATGCCACTGGTAATATAGCAAACTTCTCGGCCCGAGGAGAGGAAGGCGAGACCATCCATTCTAAAGGCACCCATCTCGAACATGCATTCACAGTTCACGAGCGACCTGTTGCGCAACTGGATCTGGCCGCAACTGGTAGTCAGCTACGAGTTGCTAGTGGGCGCTCGGCGGAGTTTCCTATCAAGCTCAGTTCTTCGGGTGGATCCTCCGAACAATACGGCGACGTGATTACCTACCAGTTTTCTCCCATTGATACCCTTGCCACGAATGGCGATCACGGCAGCGAGTCTATTATTGTGGAGTTCACTACAAAGTCCTCACGTCAACGACCCCCCATTCATAGGCCTGGCCTTTATACCCTTCTGAGCATCTCGAGCCAACACTGTGAAGGCGAAATCCGAGAACCATCGTCGGTCCTGCTCATGAATCCACCAAAACCTGACCTGGCAATTTCGTCCGAAGATATCCACGACAAATGCGCCGACAATTCAATCGGGATCATGGTGGATATGGATCTGAGTGGCACTCCACCGTTCGTGGTCAGGTACGAAGTTGAACAAAATAAAAAAGTTGAACGCCACCATATCCAAATTGATGGCTCGAGACATCAGCTAGAGCTCAAACCCAGGGAGGCTGGCCACTTCATTTACCGCTTTACAAGCATCGACGATGCTGTGTACAAGGACCATCCTATAACTTCGGCTGAACTAACCCTCGAGCAAGACGTGAAGCCACCCGCATCTGCGTATTTTGTCAGCTTTGACCAAGTCGTGGCTTGTATTGACGAGCCGGTTCAAACTAAAGTCTTATTGTCTGGCGAGCCTCCTTTCACACTTGAATATGAGCTAGCCTACGGTGGGAAACGGAAAAAACATAAAGTGACAGACATCAACGCATACCAGTATACAATCACCACAGACCCACTGACGCGTGGCGGGGACTATTCCCTTGCTCTTGTGAGCGCACAAGACAAAACTGGCTGCAAGATTTTTCTCAATGACGAGATCAGGATTAACGTCCGACGGCAGCGACCGAAAGCATCTTGGGCTCAGATTGAGTCCAGGCGATCCGTAATGACGTTGGAGGATAAAATCGTTGATTTACCTCTTCGACTGGAGGGTGAGGCCCCCTGGACGATAACGTACCGCAACCTGAACGACACGTCGAAGATCGAGAAGGTTGTGAAACAGCGGAGCAATGACTACATCCAAATCAATGGACGCGGTATCTACAAACTCGAAAGCGTCCATGATAGACAATGCCCTGGCACTGTTGATGAGCTAGCCTCCACGTTTGAGGTGAACTGGCTTGCTAGGCCGCAGCTTAGAATTTCCGATAGCTCCGGAATCCAGCAGCAAGGTAACAGATACGTGAAGCGCGAGGTTTGTGAGGGTGATGTGGACGCAATGGAAATTAAACTCTCCGGTAAGCAAGACATTCGAAATGTCTGAAACTGTTTTCTAACAACATGTGAAGGATCCCCGCCATACCATCTCAAGTACCAACACCACCACAAGCCTGACCGTGGGTCTCAATCCGTCAATGTCAAAGAAATTGATGCCGCTTTGGGTAGTGTAACCATTCCAATGGATACGAGCAAGGCCGGCTCTCAGACATATGCCTTTAATGAGCTTTCTGATAACGCTTACGACCATGACCCCAAAAAGCACACTGCATTAACAGTTCAGCAAACCGTGAACCCGAAACCCTCGGCCACATTTGTGAAACCAGGCCAGTCTTACAAGTACTGCAAAGAAGAAGAATCTGGTGATGAGGTCATTCCGATTGAATTGCACGGCCTACCTCCGTTCTACCTGGAGATCGATATCAAGCACCAGAGCAGTTCCAGACCTGAAACGGTAAAGCTTGCCAACATCGATTCCAACCACTACGATTTCCGTATCCCTCATAGGGTGTTATCGCTTGGGGCCCATCACTTGAGCGTGCGTAAGGTCCGCGATTCCCGTGGCTGCCAAACAAAGCTAGAATATGGAGCACCCAAGGTTCAAGTGCAGGTATTTGATGTCCCAACCATCTATGCGCTCGAACCTAAAGTGGATTATTGTGTTGGGGATCGAATCTCATACACATTATCCGGCACGCCGCCTTTTGATATTTATTACGATTTCGGTGGCGTACAGAGGAAAGCCAAATCCTCAAGTACGAATTTCAGACGCATTGCAGAAAAGCCTGGTAACTTCACTATCACATCCATCTCGGATCGGGCCAGTGAATGCAAGGCCAAAATTGGCATCACCAAAACAATCCACGAGATGCCAAGCGTGAAGATTAGTAAAGGCAGGCTGGTTTCAATCGATATCCACGAGGGCGGGCAGGCACAGATCCTCTTCGAATTTTG
This sequence comes from Pseudogymnoascus sp. 03VT05, assembly GCA_001662645.1. Classification (NCBI taxonomy): domain Eukaryota; kingdom Fungi; phylum Ascomycota; class Leotiomycetes; order Thelebolales; family Thelebolaceae; genus Pseudogymnoascus; species Pseudogymnoascus sp. 03VT05. Next base: position 257,108 of record KV459353.1, on the reverse strand, counting down.
GGGGACGCCGCCTTTCGAATTTACATACACCAGAAGCACAAACGCACGAAAAGGACATAAGTCTCAGGTGTTGGAGACAAAGCACGATATCTCATTTGAGCACAGCAAAACCGTGCAAGCATCCCAAGAAGGCACTTACGAAGTTGTTGCAATTAAGGATAAGTTTTGTGCGTTCTCGACTCAAAGACTTGATGGAAAGGCAGAGAAATTACTTCAATGATAGCAGAAAGATTTGGTGGGTATACAATGTAATCGGCGTTAGTGCTACTGTAATTATATAGGCACAAAAGATTTGAAATGATTGGTTGCAAGGGTGCAATCTTATAGTGCCTAGGTTTGGGCATGAATTCCATTCTCACAAAGCTGCCTTTTCTGGTATTCTCCAGGTTCCATCTGACTCGTCCTCGACGACCTTGTCTTCGTCTTGTAACTTGTATAAAACTTGCATAACCCCCCCATGAGCCGGGACATGTAAGTGTTCTGGCACATCCTTGTATACCACTTTCACAATTTCCATGCTTGCCCAGCCGGATTTCTGCTCAGAGTTGCTCCCCTTTGCCGATGGGTTTTGTGATCTTAGGACTTGAAGAACCTGATCTTCTCGCTGTTGTCTGTGTTGAATGTACTCTGAGATTCTTGCCCTACCATTATCGATGACATCTCCATGTCCTGGGTATGCTCGACCGCCAAACATAGTATCCATCTTCTTCAGACTGGCTATGTAGCTTGAGAGGTCCTCGAAGACCGCAGTGCCATGCCCCAAAACATTATCCGCCGTGAACATGGCATCCTCCTCCTCCAAAATAAGAGCCATGTGATCTTGGGTGTGACCTGGCGAGTATACGGCACGTAAGGTTGCCCCTTCCACTTTAAATACTTCGCCATCTGAGATATTCAGCTGGCCATCATCTGGTCGATGTTTATGGACCTTCACTGTCGGATATGTTTCGCGGAGTTGCTTTATGCCTCCTACATGATCACCATGCCAGTGGCTGATTAGAGTGCTACCTATTGTTGCATTCTCGGCAAGAAGAACGGCCTGGATGGCTTTAATCCACGATGGGCGTCCTTCGCCCGTGTCTATTAGAACTCTCTGTTGGCCTGTCCCAACGATGTACGTGTTGGTCCCTTGCCAGTGTGAGTTGATTGCCCGCTAAACAGAGCAGAGGCAGATAGATACCTTGGAGGGTAAACTTGCACATGTTATCAGATGGTTGTCATTAGCGACTGCGATCGAAGCACTCACCTTTCCTGGATTGCCGCCCAGAATTCGGATGACACGGGAACTGAGTCTTGTAACTTCGGGAAGCTGCAGAAGTTGAGTCGCCATTGTGGATGCTATCACGGTACAACAAAGTTGCGCCTAGCTAAGTTGATTTGTATGTTGCATGTAAGACCTCATATATATATTCTTAGTCTGGGGGGCATTGACGTGCTGAGGGACAACCTCGGCATCCCGCAAGCAAAAAGTACTGATAACTGATAACGGAACAACATTTACTCCGAAAGGCCTCGCTCAACTTTCACGCGGCTACCGAATTCATGTTCTTAATTATCAGTTTAGTCGCACAAGACGGACCGTTGTTGCCAAATCCCATGAAGTAGCTGCTATTCCTTGTCGATGGCAGGATCCCGACCTATGACACCTGCATCACCCAAACCTAACAAAACAAAAGATCCGAATACCGGGATTCCCATTTACGGTTGTGGTAGGTTCACCACATTGGATCTGGAAACTATACAGGTCCATATACTAACCTCCATTCAGAACACATTCAACGACTTCTCACAAAGAGCCAAGATGTAACAACAAATACTATACAGCACTATAAGATGCTACTTCGGGTCATCTTTGACAATACCCCTATAATACCACAAACCTCGAAATCTGTGGACAAACGGCCCGTCACATCTCTCATTCCGAACTACCTCTGCCTTCAATGCCCGACTACAACCACCGCCAAAGACCGCCTAAAGCATGGAAAGCTCAAAGCCCATATGTTTTGTGGGACTTTTATTCGACGAGGGTTAATCAATTGCTAACACCGCTCAGATGTCGACTCGAGAAGCGGCGGCCTGTTTTGCCAGATGTGTGACGATTTCGTTTGGGACCCTACTCTGGAGGAATTGAGACTCCGTAAAATTGGCACAGGCTCGTTTTCAAGTAACTTGCACATACATACCCCGAGTCAAGACATGACCGTACTGATTCAGCGCAGGTCGAAAACGAAAACGAGACGAGCCTTTCACAGACCCGGCGAAAGACGACACAGCATACATGTCTATAAATACGACTGCCGCGCCATGCCGTGCCACCGGGCTTCGTGGCATTTTTAATATGGGAAGCACCTGCTTTATGAGCGTTATTCTGCAAAGTTTTGTGCATAACCCCCTTCTTAGAAACTTCTACCTACGTGATGGACATCAAGTTGGACAATGTACGCAAGACAACTGCCTGAGCTGTGGCATGGACGAACTTTTTCAAGCCTTTTACTCCGAGGAGACTACAGCTAGCTATGTTGCTTCCAAGATGCTATCCGATTCGTGGCTTTGCCAACAAGCAGCTTTTTCGGAGCTCGCCGGGTACGATGAGCACGATGCTCATGAGTACTTTCAGTTCCTTGCAGAAGAACTTCATAGAACGAATCGGCAGGAGCGACATGCTTCCCCTACAGGGACGAATTCCTCTAACGCTTCACACTTAACGAACAACTGCGATTGTATCGTTCACCAGACATTTTACGGTAAATTCCAGAGCACCTTGACATGCCAGAACTGTGGCGTAGTGACAACTTCTGTGGAGCCATTCTTAGATCTAAGTCTAGCTATTGACAGTATTGCAAAGAGACAAGGTAACAATAACGGCGAGAGTAGCCATGATTGGTCTCAGCCATTGACACTTCAACGGTGTCTTGATGTGGAGTACATGCAACCCGAACGGTGCGAATATTCATGCCGCAGTTGTGATAGTCCACAAGAAGCAAGGAAGCAATTAAGCATCAAGAATTTACCAAACGTGCTCTGCATTCAGTTCAAGGTAAGTCGTGTTAACTTCGAAAAGCAATGTATTCCGAGTTAACGGAGTAACACAAAGCGGTTCGAACACCATAAAAGCCTTCGTACAAGCGCGAAGATACACCTGAAAGTGCAATTCCCGCTCCAGCTCAATATGCTCCCATACACGAATCGAGCAAGAACTCAAGATACTAGCGAAAACTTCGAATTGGCAAGGTCCTGTACCTATGACCTCCTCAGCGTTGTAGTGCATGTCGGGAAGCTGAATTCTGGTGAGCTGCAAGAACAAATGAGATTTGATCACGAAATTAACACACTTAGGCCATTACATTTCGTATTCAAGAGTAGGAAATCAAGTAAGTGTGCAGAATTTGGATTACTCATAGCATTACTAATCTTGAACAGTGGTTCAAGTTTGATGATCATAAAGTCACTATGGCATCGGAGTCTCACGTGTTGGGAGCTGAGGCCTTTCTTTTATTCTATATTATTCGGTCTCTGGCGTAGGCAGTCTCGGAAACAGGAGCGAGGAAGGTTATATTTGCTAGGAGTTTATCATAGGTTGACCAACGGATATTCCGTGAAAGTCGGACTCTAATTAAGGTGTACTATAGCCGTGGACAGACAATTCAATCTTTCCACTTCCAGTTATCACACTCGAAATTCGCGTAGCAATAAAATTCATTGCTCAGTCCCTTTGCGTGCACTGGTTCGAATGTTGTTGTATGGATTCCTAGCGGCCCGTATAGCTTATTAACTAGGGTATTCATGCGTTCCCCAGTGCAAACTATCACTCGTGATGCTGGATCTGAAGTGGACTGGCTTTGGGAAGCTCCCGAAGGCTTAGAGAGCCACCGAGCCGTCAAGGCAGCTTCATCAGAATTAGCATCAATCTCACATGGATAGGGACAGTTCTTTAATTACCCTTGGTTTGGCAATCCTCACTGAGAAATGGAGGATCGCATATAATATGGTCTATGGTACCTTTCATTGATGCTGTGCTTGGTTAGAACCAGACCGGGACGAGGTTAATCAATTCACTCACGTGGAAGTTTAAGAGGAAATTTATAGTCGTAGAAGACGAACTCGGGGAAGATGCTAAAGCGCCCATCAAATTCAAGAAGGAATATCTCCGGAGTCTTGTCGGCTGGCATCGATGTCGAGGCCTACACGTGTCAGATGTCAACAAGACAGATGGCGCACCAAGTGCATCCACGGCCGCGGTGATACTAACAATGATATTTTTCAACTGAACAAAGGCACTTGGAGCTGAAATGACAGCAATTCTTGAATTGTTATCACACTTGGCGAGGAGCTCCCGGGCAAAGATATCAGCAGTTTCTTGCGAATACTTCCACTCATTAGTCATGAATGCACGATTGTGGGAAAGATTGGAGGCGAGCAAACCCAAAATTGAGAATCATTCCAATTTTCCGTGAAGGTGTCCATTGATAGGACATCCCCCGTGTTTTTCTTCGCCTTCAAGTTTTCAAGCTCCTTCTCCTTTGCATCACGATCTGCGTAAAACTCCTTCAGCGCCTCAAGGGCGGATCCCGACAACATCCTTCATTGCTGTCAGTTTACAAAAACCCCAGTTAGTAGGCAGATTATACTAACGGAATGTCGTTATCATCATCGTGAATTTCGCTCATCTTGGATGTCCCCTCTGTGGCGCTCTTTTAGTGTATCCGAAATAGAATCAACGATTTGTTTGGCCAATTCGCCATGGAATTGCCGAAATGGATTGAAGAGCTACTTTGTCTACGCCAGTTTTTTCAGTCAATTACTTGACCTGTGGGTGCAATTCAAAAATAGGTTTCGAAATTTTTATATACCAATTGTTGATTTCAACGTCAGTGCAAAAGTGTGACGACGGGAGGATAGCCGACACTAAATTGCTTGGTAAACCAAATTGATACACAGACGACGGGGGCGAGAAAATCTGTCGCCTCACCAGATGGCTTTCCACGCCATTATAAAACGAGGAGAAAGTGCACATTTCACGTGAGGAGTGATTCCAGTTGATATAAACACGACTAATTCTATATACAAATCTCAAGTCTACATACGATGGCAATGATCAGGCAAAATGACCTCTACTGATCGTCAAGAACGTGCAAGTACTTTTTCTCCTCACGCTTCTCACGCTCTGTGGAAGGTGGAAGGTCGTAGAAAGCAGCACTGCGGTACGATTGCTATTTGATCGTTAGACAATTACATTGAATCAAGGGGCAAGAAACGTACTAGGTAGTGGAAGGTTAAGTTCGCGAGATCAGCCGGCTCAATGTCCAGGTCCTTGAATGTCTTTGCTGTAGGGTCTATGTGCTGATCGATGAATTCCCTTTCTATTTCATCACCAGACAGAACGGGCCACCAAAGAGCTTTGTTTAGGATTGTTGCGGCTGGCTTCAGTATGGACTTGGGCAAGTTGATATGCCTCCTGTGCTTGTGAATTTCTTTGTCTACCAATTCCGCAATCTCGGCAGTTGAGTAGTCCTTTGGCCCAAATAGCTCATAGGTCTGCGAAGCTGTGCTGTCGTCATTCAACATTTTCTCTAGAGCATGCCCGACATCAATGACCTAAGTACAAGTCAGTTTCCAGAAATATGGATCCAAATCTATGAGATAAATCATACGTGAACTGGCTTGTAACGCTCCTCCATGTTATTTGAGGTGAGAAGGTTGGTTACACCGGCAAGCTTGTGGAGAAGACGGTCTTCGAATCCAAACATTGGGGCCGGCCTGACAATAGTTGTTTCGGGAAAGATAGAACGGACAACGGACTCTCCTCGGGCCTAGACTTTTGTTAACGCAATCCAGGGATATATGAAGTTAGAAAATGACCTTGGTTCTATAGAATTCGGATGTGGAGTTCACATCCGCATTGTAGGACGAGACATGAACAAATCGGTCAACATCGTATTTTGCAACGGCATCTGCGATTCTCTCCGCGCCTTCGACGTGAACGTCCTCCAAATCAAAGTTCCTACAAATGAATTAGCATGGTGTAGTGACCCTATATTCTCTTGGGGATGCCCCTTACTTCGTTGGGTATGACCGGCCGACCAAGTTGTAAACAATATCGGAATGCCTGACGCTCTCCTCGAGGGACTCTGTGTTTCGGAGATCGTACTCCTGCAATCAATGAATTAGCGGCAAGTCCAAGTATTGGAGCATTTGATCATGTACCATAAAAATAACGCGGCCCAAGTCACCAGTAACCTTCAGGTGACGCTTTGCCATTTCCTCCCGGTATGGGATAATAACTGTGCATCCTTGCCTTGCTGTATGCAAACTCGTTAGTTATTATAGACCAGTGGTAAGTTCATCTGCTGGCGACGCACCAAGTCTGTTCACAATGTATCGTCCAAGGAAACCGGTAGCGCCAAATACAGTCGCAGTGTGGCCTGCACATTGATGTTAGTCGGAAGCCAATTGGCATTGGAAAGCTCGGGGAGTATACCTCCAAGGGAGGATCTAGCAATATAAGTCAGTATTGATCAACCTGAGGGTCAATGGCTGTAATTACCTTCCACCCTGGACCTTGACGATGGGCTTTCCGGTCCTGGTAATTGAGATGTCAGAGACATTCCGGGACGCAATTGGGCTGGTGTAGCTTTTCGGCCGAGCTGCAGCCCGAAGAGCAGCCGTACTGGACGGACTGCAGGACTTCATTGTAGCGGAGAAGTCAGGGTTAGTCTCAGGTGTTGTTGGAATTGGCTGGTAGAGTGATGGCAGTCTGGAGTACTAGCGCTTGATTCGCTTCTCGCGTCGGCATCGGCGTCTGCGTCTACGTTGCCGCCTACCCCAAGCGAAGCTCCAAGGTATAGCTTGGGTTATTGCAGCTCAAGTCAAACAAACGTCAACGAAACATCTCTGTCAAGAATCAAAAACAAGCACCCGCAGTCCAAAACGCTTCATCTTGACACTTCAACCTCATAATTAACACAGGTGTACATCGTTGCGGCACCGCCATGAATATCGACACGATCCCCGATTTTCTGGCTGAGCAGCGAGACGCGGCCCCGGCGGAACTTCAACATCTCTTCATCTCCTTCGAAGATTACTGGGAGAGGAAGCTATGGCATCAATTGACGGATGCTCTGGTTGAGTTTTTTAACAGCCCGGAGAGCGGACCTCAAAGGCTTGCCTTTTATAAGACATTCATCCTCACTTTCGCCGATAAGATCAACCAGCTCAGACTTGTTACCCTGGCACTCAACGCCGCCACTCAGTGCAGAGGTAATGTTTTTGGGTTCGCATTATCCTTCGTTTGCTGATTATAAACCTACCAGATAGCCAAGAGCGCCTGTCTTTCCTGAATTCTGTTGCAGCGAAGGTCAACGACCCAAAATCCCAGGATGCATACGTCTACGCAATCGTCGCAGTTGCAACGGTTAAACTCGAACTACAAGATCTTACCGGATCCAGAGCAGATCTCGACAACGCAGAGAAGATTCTAGACCACTTCGACTCTGTTGAAACCATCGTTCACGCAGCTTTCTACCGCGTTAACGCTGATTACTATCAAGTAAGCCCAGTTAAGTTCATGGCGCATCAGGCATATCAGCTAACACATGGATCAGGCAAAACTAGATTTCGCATCATACTATCGAAACGCCCTATTATACCTTGCATGTATCGACTTGGCTGATCTCACACCTGCGGAAAGGCGGAACCGCGCATACGATCTGAGCATTGCTGCCCTTATCTCAACCTCCATATACAACTTCGGAGAGCTACTTCTGCATCCTATTCTGGATTCCCTGGTAGACGAGGACGCTTGGTTGGTCAAGCTGCTGTTTGCGTTCAACAGAGGAGATTTGGCTGCGTATGACGTCTTGGCTGGCCACATTTCCGAGAACAAGTTACTGTCGTCGCATAAGGAGGGGTTGAGGCAGAAGATCTACCTTTCTGCTCTGACTGAGGCCGTCTTCCGCAGGCCTCCGCATGATCGCGCCATGTCGTTCAACACGATCGCTGAGGAGACGAAGGTTCGACCTGATGAGATCGAGCACCTAATCATGAAGGCTTTGAGCTTGGGGCTGCTGAGGGGTAGCATAGACCAGGTTGACGAAGTTGCACGTATCAACTGGGTGCAGCCAAAGGTTCTGGATATGAAGCAGATCGAGGGCATGAGGTTGCGACTTAAGGAGTGGGATACAAGCGTTAATGAACTTGGGAACTGGATTGAATCCAAAGGGCAGGATGTCTGGGCGGCTTAGAATGGCAAGGAAGACATGCTGGGCGTCTGGGAACTTGGCAACGGTTGTACAATAGCAGTTGCAGCGCATAATAGGCATTTGCGTCCCAACAAGGAGTTAGACCGAGGCAGGAATGATAATATGCTTTGGTTGCTTTGAACTATCTTCTTCATTTCATCGTACAAAGGCTATTGAGATCTATACATAGCCTTTCATACATATTTCGGCTTTCCGAGAACTATAACTGCTCCAACTATCCATGCTGGCCACCACACAAACCACACAACAAATTGGGTGGTCATACCCCACACATCCCAACCGAACGCAGCCTCTGTCAGAATCTCTTTGATCGAGAGTTGCCAATATGAGCTGCCAATGCACAAGACCACAGTAGGGGCCAATAGATTGACGAAAACTTCGACCGCGATTGCCACCAAAGGCTTCTTGGCGAGAGGCTGCACGTATGTTAATGGCGAGGCAAGCAGGCCGACTAAAAGGGCGAGCGAGAAGTTGAGCGTAGCTAGAGATGATAGGAACATCCCCAAAAGTAGCAGAGAGAATGACTTCATAAGCTGGTATTGCTGGTGTGTCGGCTTGAAATAGTTTGTGATCACCCCTGAAAATACCACAGGCAAGACCACGTTGAAGGCTGAGAAGGCTGCGAAAACATACGGGAGCATCTGTCAGCTTGTAAGCATAAGTTTGTCATGCGGGGTGGGGAGGACTTACTGCTTCGGTGCTGTGGTTGAATAGGTGCATTGGAATCACCCCAAGAAACTGGGCGGTTCCAACAACAACCATTGGGAGAAAGAGATACCGTTCTTTCTTCATATTCGATTCTGGATAGGAGGCAGCGCCTTTGCCCACCTTTGGTTTGGTAGTATCAACTTTCTCTGGGGACCCCTTATTCCTCCGGCCACTCTGCACCCAAAGTGAGATCGCCATAATGGTGAAATTTACCGCCACAAGCATGGCACTCGGTAAATAGGTGCCAATACTGACAAATCTTCTGTGCTGCATAAGCAAGTAAAAGAAGAAGCTTTGGTGTAGGTGCTCCAAAAGATTGTTCAAGCTGCGGAAAGTGCTTTCAATCACTCTACCCATAGCCATCTCATCCTGCCAGCCGTCGCCAAATGGCTGCAATGTCACGGCATCGATGTGATAAGGGATAAAGCAGCTGTGAGCCCCCGATGCGTGGCCCAGTCCCTGCCTTATCATGCCCCTTAGCATTGTCCGTAGACGATCTTTGTAGTCGTCAGTGTGTGACCACATTTGTTGAAGAGAAATCCCTATTCCCATTTGGCCAGTTGCAATATTCGTGATGGTGTTGAAGAGGTCAAGGTTAGGAAGTTGACCGTTCACGCCGTCGTATACAATGTGCAAGGATTCAAAGCGGTGGTCGAAAGGGTAATCGACGGCAAGGGCGCCTTGAAGAGCACCGCCTTTCAGCGGCAAAGAATCAATGCCTGGGGACAAATGTGCGTCATGATAGGCATCCACCCATGCTTGAGGACCTGCTCGACTGTCTGGGGTGACCAGGAATATAATGTCTTTTGACCATAAAGACCATCCTATTAACTTGTAAGCCGGTTGTCATTTGCACTTAGGAGCAGTGTCATACTCTTGAAGTATCTCGCAAGAGTCAGCACGAGCGCAACTCCGCTTCGATTGAGCTCCCCCTCCATATTTCTCCAAGCTCCGACAAGGACAATAGCCTCTGTAGCATCTCCTCGAGGGGCATGTAGTATCGCATATAGGTTCTCTCCATGGTGTCGGTTCCCAGCTGACGTATATTCGAAGCGCTGGCGTGCAATTTTCAGTCCTGCAGCTTGAAAGAAACCTTCCAGCTTATCATTGATCCTAATTATATCAATATTAGCTGTGAACGACGCTAGAAGGACCTGGGGCTATACTCTTCATTGCTTGATTCGGTCAGAGCATCCACCTCTTGCTTGAAACCCCGAAAAATATTCTGATCGCTGCCCGAGAAATAGGTATGGACCTGCCCAGGCAGGAGGGCATTTTCGGATATGTATGTATTGCGCGAGTAGTCGTTCAATGGCAGGAGAAGCAGCCAGGTGACACCCACCAGGATACAAAAGAAGGAGAGGTATGGTGGTAGCTTAAGAAGTCGCCCGTCGCCGCGCAACAGTGCACCTGGAGCTGCTGAATGTCAGAATCGCGCATAGCTGCTATCAGAGGCAAGTGGACTTACATATCAGAGCCATATTGGGCTCGAAGGCTCATTGAGCTTGTTGGGGTGGAGTGGTTCGTGTCGACGAGGCTCAGGTACAGCGACTAGGTACACGTCGCGGCACGGAAGCGATCGCCTTAGCACAAGCCCCGCAAGCCACCGACGATTGTTCGATCCCCCGTCACCGAAGACCTTCCAACAGTTGACACTTCTTGTGCTACCCGAAAGTTTCTATAATGAGGGACTATGCAGAGAGAATTCATCTCTTGACAGCCAATAATTATACATGCAGACGGCGCCTGGTGGTCACTTTCGGCTTCAGTTATCATACTGCGCGGCTTTACCGGAGATCATTTGTTATATACAGCCCCTCTTCAGACTCCAGGCGGCACGGGTACTGAGAAGTTCAAAAATAAGGAATTCAACACAGGAAAAAGCGAATAAATATCTTCATTATAATACTTGCCATACGTTTTATATCGCCCTTTGGGACAAAGCTGTCCCGACACTCCCTCCATTATATACACCCCACACCAACCATATCATACAACCGATTTACCCTCTGAAAAACAAGGGAACCGATGCCTAAGGACCTAATCACTGCGTGCTCCCCAAGTAACTCATCTGGATTCCAGATTCTGGGTCAGGCGTGGAGACCGGAAGGACACCGAATCTCCCGTATGTCTTCTGATCAACAGAAACATAGTGTGGCAATCGCCCAAGGAGGTTCATCTTCCCTTCAACCCATCGGAGAATCTTCTCGGGCGGGGCAAGGAACTTCAAGTATCCAAGACCGACTTTATACTATTAGCAGGGCTCTGGATAGGAGAGGAGTGATACGTACAAAGATACCCCACTGCGAGGCCACAGAGATGGCCAAGAAAGCTCGTGTTTTTAACCAGGACGCTGATAAAAACGGCGAGCACCAAAGGAGTTGTCCATGTTGGTACATTGACGGTCCCTACTTTAAAATGGGGATTCGTCCGATATGTCTTGATCGCCTCCATTCCGAGGAGCAGGAACACCCATAAACTGTAACCTGCATTAGTATCGTGCGGAGAAACACCAGAGCTTGTGACCGTACCTTGCGCCAAGGACTGCAGTATTTCCTCGCAACACGCCTCGCTCTAAAACAACATATATAATGGCTGGAATAGTCGACAATGCTATAATAGTCGTTAGTTGTGGTCGTTTCGGCCGGGTCTCTGGCAACTCACGTCCAAAAAACAATAGGAGGGACGTCAGGGTCCCATGCTCTGTCTCAAATCGTTCCAACAGCGGGACGAGCGCAATAACGTTCAGAAACGCATGGAAGAGGCCGGCGTGTATGAGAGGAAACGTATTCGTCCTGTATACTATAATGTAGCATGTCAGCCCCGCGCGCGCCAGAAAGGGGAACATAAAGGATGTCGCAAAAGGAGTCCGTACATGTAGCCACACCCGTCTCCTGCGGTATCAAGGACCCCCAAGCCCGTACATCCCACACCGACTGGATGCTGACAACCCAGAAGCCGATAATGAGAACTATAATGAGGCGCGTAAACAGCGGCAGGCGGAACACATATGATCGTGTCCGGCCCAGGTTGAGCTGCGGAAGCATCGATGCCAGGGAGGCCATGGCTGCGGTTTCGAGGATCGGAGGAGGCGGAAGGGCGCCAAGTCAGCCGGATTGGGGCTTTCGCTGCCTTATAAGAGTAGTGAAGATCAATTCCTCTGAGCCCGTCGATACATTGCGTCAATCTATCGCTGCATTGGAGGGTTGGTTTAATGATCTACGATGGAGTTGTCCTCAAAAGTTTTGTACGTTTCCCAGTAACACAACACCCGCTAATTCGATAATCACTGATCAGCCTCGCTTGATTACGGAACAGAGTCAGGAACTCGACCACGGAGAACAAGCCGAGGAATAAGGGAAAATGTTATGTTACATACGAATGGTACAAAAAAAGATAGAGAGTACAGCACAAGTACATTAATCCTACGTATATCACAAAATGTCACAACATAATCTTCCGCTTCCAGCAACTATATCAGTTGGAACCCCGTTATTCGAACATTATACATTGAGGAAATAACTAGTTGATGCTGGTGGTCGTGCACTCAATGGAATATTGAGACGAAGACATGAAGTCTCTAACACGGAGGTATGGACTAAGAAAACGCATTCAACATGAACAACTACACTGATACCAACAACGCTCAAACACCCATCTACAATCTTTTGATCTATGCCTTGGCGGCGTTGGCCTTGGCCATGGTGTTCAAAGCGCTACCGTTCTTGAACCACTCGACTTGAGGGGCGTTGTAAGTGTGGGCAAGCTTGACCTCGAAGGTCTTGCCATCCTTGGGGTGGACCCTCATGGTGAAGGGCTTGCCAACCTCGAGCTCAGTGCACAGAAGATCAACCTAAGATTAACTGTTAGCAATTTATATTTCAATGATAACTGAGTATAACTGACCTTGTCCTCTGGCTTGATCTTGTCGTAATCCTCTGGGTTAGCGAAGGTAAGAGGAAGCATACCCTGCTTCTTCAAGTTGGTCTCGTGGATACGGGCGAACGACCTAGTGATAATAGCGAGTCCACCCAAATGCCTAGGCTCAAGAGCAGCGTGCTCGCGGGAAGAACCCTCTCCGTAGTTCCAGTCACCGATAACAACCCAAGGGATGTTCTTGGACTTGTAATCTCTGGCGGTAGCTGGGACAGCATCCCACTCACCGGTGGTGTAGTTCTGGACCTTGTTGGCCTCGCCGTTGGCAGAGTTGATGGCACCGATAAGCATGTTGTTGGAGATGTTGTCGAGATGTCCACGGTACTTGAGCCAAGGACCAGCCATGGAGATGTGGTCAGTGGTGGTCTTGCCGTCGCACTTGATAAGAATTGGGAGGTTCTCAGCATCCTTTCCGTCCCAGGCCTTGAAAGGCTCGAGGAGCTGGAGACGGTCGCTGGTTGGCGAGACGGCAACGCTGACGCCGCTACGCTCAGCCGGTGGTGCCTGGTAGGTGTTCTGTCCTGGGTCGAAGCTTCCGCTCTCTGGAAGACCGTTTCCGGAAGGAGCCTTGAGGAGGAACTCCTTGCCATCGGCACCAACAAGCTTGTCGGTGAGAGGGTTAAAGTGAAGGCTTCCGGCGATGGTCATGGCGACGACGAGATCGGGGGAAGTGACGAAGGCGTGGGTGGCGGGGTTGGCATCGTTACGTCCAGTGAAGTTACGGTTGTAGGACGAGATGATGGAGTTAGCCTCACCCTTCTTGACGTCCTTGCGGTCCCACTGGCCAATGCAGGGTCCGCAGGCGTTGGCAAGAACCATGCCGCCAAACTCCTCCAAAGTGGCAAGCTGTCCATCACGCTCGATGGTGGCGCGGATCTGCTCGGAACCGGGGGTGACGGTGAACAGAGCCTTGGCCTTGATACCGTGGTCGAGAGCGTCGCGAGCGATCGAGGCCGCGCGAGACATATCCTCGTAGGAAGAGTTGGTGCAAGAACCGATCAGACCAACCTTAAGCTCCTCGGGCCAGCCGTTGGCCTTGACAGCCTCGCTGAACTTGGAGATGGGGGTGGCCAAATCGGGGGTGAATGGGCCGTTGACGTGGGGCTCGAGCTCAGACAGGTTGATCTCGATGAGCTGATCGTACTCAGCACCCTCATCCTCCCTCAGCTCCTTTGCGTAAGCACGGGAGAAGTCTCCGATATCCTTACGCTTGGTGACGGCAAGGTAATCGTACATGCGGTCGTTGAAGGGGAACAGAGAGGTGGTGGCACCAATCTCAGCACCCATGTTACAGATAGTGGCCATACCGGTACACGAGATACCGTTAACACCAGGGCCGTGGTATTCGACAATGGCACCAGTTCCACCCTTGACGGTCAGGATTCCAGCAACCTTAAGAATGATGTCTGTAGCCACGTATATTAGTACTTGGTCACCAAAAACAGAATTCATAGAAACTAACCCTTTGGCGAGGTCCATCCAGACATTTGACCAGTAAGCTTAACACCAATGACCTTAGGGGCCTTAAGCTCCCAAGGAAGGTTGGCCATGACATCAACGGCGTCAGCACCGCCGACACCGATGGCGCACATACCCAAACCACCGGCATTGGGTGTGTGGGAGTCGGTACCGATGAGAAGACCACCGGGGAAAGCGTAGTTCTCGAGGAGAATTTGGTGAATGATACCGGATCCTGGCTTCCAGAAACCAATGTTGTACTTGGCGCAAGCGGTGGCAAGGAAGTCGTAGACCTCCTTGTTGATGCTGACGGCACGGGCCAAATCCTTGTCGCCGCCAATTTGGGCCTCAATAAGATGGTCGCAGTGAACGGTGGTAGGGTTGGCAACAGAGGGCATGCCCGCGGACATGAATTGGAGGATGGCCATCTGAGCAGTGGCATCCTGGCAAGCAACACGATCCGGGCGCAGCCTCAAGTACGAGGAACCACGCTCGATTTCCTGTCCGTGAGGATCATCCAAATGAGAGTAGAGGATCTTCTCGGCGTAGGTGAGAGGCCTGTTCAATCGTCCGCGGACAATGGCGAGGTTCTCGGACATCTTCTTGTAGTTGATGAAGTTGTTCTTCTCGTGGATGTTCTGGGTGACCTTCTGGTCAAGGCTCGCATCGCTGGCAGTTGCCATTGTGCGGCGCAGGCCATGCTGGATGACCGCCCGGCGTTGGGCGGCACCAAGAAGTTGTCTCGACGCCAGCATTGTGAGGTTGTCTGGAGTAGAGAGTGTATTTGATGGAGAAAGGAAGAAAATGAGGGTGGAGAGCAGGAGAAGCCTTATCACGTAGGAAGCTCGGCTACTACGACTTTCGCCGAAGCCAAGCCGTTGCCGTTGATGCGGGTTTTACAGTGTGAGGGTGTGAGGGTTG
This sequence comes from Pseudogymnoascus sp. 03VT05, assembly GCA_001662645.1. Classification (NCBI taxonomy): domain Eukaryota; kingdom Fungi; phylum Ascomycota; class Leotiomycetes; order Thelebolales; family Thelebolaceae; genus Pseudogymnoascus; species Pseudogymnoascus sp. 03VT05. The sequence continues at coordinate 241,827 of KV459353.1, read as the reverse complement.
ACCAATGAGAGGCTGGCTATTAGCTGTTGCTTCCATGACGGGTACAATCTGCACAAGTCGTGTAAGTTATTGGATGGATGGATTAGTCAGCTAGAATTGCTTCTCTTGAAACGTGGGAGCAAATGACGTTCGTCGGTTTGGGTCTGGAGACCAGTCTGACTTTACCAGCCCGCAGATCTAACGACATCATAGCTAGTTGACTCAAAGGGAAAATCTGTTCTAGCCGCTCGTAATTATGCCGGGTGCAGGTCCAATCGTATCAATTGATGCTGCATACGTCTGATAGAATACCTTCATTTTTGGCCTCTTTTATTTCTCCGTTTGCACGAGACATTTTTGAGGGTTTACCACAATACAGTGCCACACACACACTGCCACACAGCAGAACCAGAGAAATATTGCTACCCAGAGGGAATAATCATGTGAAAAAGCTTCCACATTATTGTGGGGCGGGGCATGCGACGACGAGTTTCGAGACATACTCCGTACAGTGTGTTGTTGTGTTGGGTTGGGTTGGTTGTTACTCCGTACTCCTACTCCATCCGGTACTTGCGATTTACTGAGGGAGTTGGGTAGCTAGCCGCTGTCAGCCTCGATCTCATCTCCTCGGCTTTGTGTGGCGGCAGTGCACAACAAACATAACACTTGAATAGCTGAGCAGGTGAGAGATACATGCGCACGCACGCACGTACTCGTACTCTTCTGGAGTAGAGTATGTACATTCCTATCAAAAAAAGCAGGGATCCGGCGTGGGCAAAACCGGCTCCAGTAAATCAAAATGTGCTATGGAGAATATCTCGGGAGGAGTCCGTGGTCTAGAGTACGCCGTCAACGACGATACCACACAACACACAGGAGGAGGCGGCGATTGTTCCGCCAGTCCGAAATACGGCCGTCTTACAGTACACCACCACCCTTCACCCAAACAAATGATAGATTGCCACTAGGTTGCCTCTTTCGCGTTTTGATATAGCATATACAACTTCAGTATACATTTCTTGTTTTCCCGCCTCAAAATATGATAACCGGCGTGCCCGATAATTCCAGAATGTCTCAAGCTTCATTCTGCGCATGCACAGCCATTCCCTCCGGCCGCGGTGCTACTTTACGCACTCGCGAGCATATTTTCATCCCTCGGCTTAGAGTGGATTCCGGCAAAGGTGGGTCGCGAAAAATGCAGTTTGGTCTGGAGACGTGGTGAGCCGCCTAATCAGGTCTAGCCTAGAACATATAGCAACCTTATTCGAGTATAACGGAAATTTTGTGTCTAGAGACCAAATCACCAAATCATTACGATCACCACCACACGCGCACCGTGCAACCCCCGCAAGAACCTCATCAGACAAGGCAGCAATCATGGGTGTCGAGAACAAGAAGACCAGGACGAAGACGAGGAGGCACACCAGGTATGAGTTGCCCGCCGCTCCATTTACATGGACAATTTATTTGTGCACTGCGATATTCTGCTAGGCAGTAAAATACCTATATTTCAAGTATGCTAACCACAATGTTCTAATAGAGATCTTGACCAAATCAAGTCTGACATGCTGTCGTCCAAGCATCTTTCACAATACCAAGCAACAAAAGCGACGGAGGATTTGCCAGGCCTGGGAGAGTTCTACTGCGTCGAATGTGCGAAATGGTTTGAGGGAGAAAACAGCCAGAGGACGCACTTGAAGGGCAAGAACCACAGGAGAAGGTATGGCAGATAACGCAGCGTCAACTGACAGTTCGCTGACAATACATAACAGAGTCAAGGCGCTAAAAGACGAGCCATACTCCCAAAAGGAAGCGGAAGCTGCAGTTGGGTTGCGAACGGACAACGGACCGCTGCGAACGAACAAGCCACAGACTATCGAGGTTGAGATGGCAACATGAAGGACCAACCCCGCCTTGTTTCGCACCCGGTAGCCGCCTTCTCACTGCGATAACAAAGTCGACGCCAGCATTCTCCGTAGGAAGTCAAGCGGATCAGGGATGTACCACATATAGCGGGGTGTCGGTATAAAAGTATGCCTTCATCGTAAATATTGTCTCTGGGGTATTTCTGGTATCTCGATAGTCCTACTTCAGGCTACTTCCTCGAGCCCTTGCCAAACCACTACCACGAGCACCCCGGTACCCGCCTCTGGGAATGCCACCCCTTCCGGTTGATGATGCTCCACCACGGTTAGGCGCGCCAGCTATTCTTGAGGCTGGAACAGGAGGGGTGTATTTGGGGGTCGCTTTCGATGATGTTGGAGGGTTGTCGACAAATGATGTGTCGGTAGTCCTAATTATCCACGTCGTTAGTTGTTGAATCTTTGAACAGTAGTTTAGATCATACATGAAGGTTGTTTCTCCGTCAAAATCGCCTTGAAATCTCTCGGAGTTGGTTGATCGATCTATATGCTATTAATTGAAGTCTTCGTAAGGCGCAGTGATTCTTCTTACTCAGTTGTTCCGCTTGTTGGCGAGCTCGACGAAATGAATCCGCAACGGGGGCCTATTAAGTCAGCAAAGTAGATAAGCCACTACCCCTCCATTCCTTACCTCTGGGAAATCCACACAGAACGCATTCATGTTCAACCCGTAAAGGAAGCTGGCAAAGCTTTCGCTAAACCGCGAGAGACTCTCGTGCATCAACTGTAGATGCATAAAATTCGCTTCTAAATCCGCCATTGAATCGGACAATTCCGCAAATGCGGGCTCGAATACCTCTAGTGGCGCATCGGAATTACCGCCAACGCTTGACCTGCCAGATTCGCGGAAAGAAGATTTCGAAGAGGGGCGAAGAGGGGTCGTTGGGCGCGAGGTGGGACGACGTGTTCCTGAGCTGGACCGTTTGATGCTGCTATCGAGCGGGCTTTTTGACGCCGACATCTTTATCCCTGTTGTGTCGGGGCTTCTTTTATGTTCGTTTGGGGATTTGGAAATTGGAAGAGGTGGTGTGGCTGATTCTATGCACTGGCGGTCTGTTTATAGCGGCCGTTTTGTTTGTTCTGGTACAAGACCAAACAAAACGCCATCGCGTCAAATAGATCTCGATACCGCGGCTAACCTCCACCAGAGATAAACGTCCCACCAGATCGACGCCGCAACCGTTTGGTGCGCATCCCACCAGGCGTCATCAGGGTCTAAGATGGGAACTATGAGATCGGGAAACTTGCTACCTATAGAAGCCTTATACATTTCCTAGTTTCCAAGAATTATTATAATACCTCACATTGGTTATTTTATTGCGCAAGTCATGCCCTCGTGCGGCCATACTACGTCGGGACATTATCGGCATTTGGCTATCCTAATTTGACCCGCATTTGGGGTAGGTACAACGTCCCTCCAAGTTTCCCACACAGTTTATAGACCTGTGCAACAGAACTTCTGACGGGAGGCCCTGAACAAGTTCGCACCGTCCCCTATGCCAGCTGTATGGGACATTCTCGTACACGCAAGGCTACTCGATTGGAAATCATCTCGAAGTTCCGTTCAGAAACTGCGCCACTATCGCCCAGTCGTTCCTTGCGATTACACGCGCACAATCCCGACATTCCGGGGTGCCGCAACTCTCTCATCCAAGAGACAATTGAGCTCCTTGCGGACACGTGAAAACAAATTACCCCTCATACCGATCTTCTCACAGTTGAAACAGCAGAAGCTGCCCTTGACCCTTACAAGAGCCTTTTCTCATTCTCCTCGAAACGATAAACCGAAGTACTTCAGCCATTATCCGCCTTCTGGTATATACGCACGCAGGCCAATTCAAAGCGCGATCGGGACTTGGACAGTTGCTATATTGTTAGCTGCTATCAGTGGTTCAGTGTACTTCATTACGGCCCGTCCGAAACACAGCGGTAAACTCGACATCGAATCGGGCGACCACGTTCACCAGTCTGAAGCACGCGACAACTCAGGTTCCACAAACTCCGCCGATATGGGAGAAACTAGCCAACCCGGGCATATAGGCAACCTCTCGTCAGAGCAGGAGGAAAAGCTTCAGCAATTATGGATTGCAACGCTGCAGGTATTCGGGGTTTTGGACAAGAAGCAGGCGAAGGCCCTGAACACTGGTGTCAATGGTACTATTGTACGGGTATTATCAGGACATTCGGTGCCAGCATCTGAACAGGGGAAGAAGAAGAAGCGTGGCTGGTTTGGAAAGAAGACCGAGTCAGAGGATACAGCGGCTGTCAGTGGCGACGACAAGTATGGTGTGGCATTAAAGTTCCAGCATGCTCTAGAGAACGCACCTCCAGAAGTTATTAAGCGCTCTTTCTGGAGCATGTTGAAACACGACCATCCGGATATGCTTCTACTCAGGTTTCTGCGTGCAAGGAAATGGGATGTAGAAAAGGCCCTGGTTATGATGATCTCAACCTTCCACTGGCGATCCGTGGAGATGCAGGTCGACGAAGAAATTCTGGTTAACGGAGAAGAGGCAATGCTGATAGATTCGACAAGCGACGACCCAATCAAGAAGAGGCGGGCTACAGATTTCCTGGCGCAAATCAGAGCAGGTAAAAGCTTTTTACACGGAGTGGACAATTTGGACAGGCCTATGTGCTTTATTAGAGCACGTCTACACCACGCAGGCGATCAGTTGGAAGAGAGTCTGGAGAGATATACCATATATGTGATTGAAATTGCCCGATTCGTGCTTCAACCGCCTGCTGAAACTGCTGTAAGGCCTTCATTCCAATGCACATACATGGTATTTACTAATGTTATACAGTGTCTTGTTTTCGACATGAGTGGTTTCTCGTTGGCGAATATGGTGAGTATTCCACGCCAGTAAGCAATTGGCTGTACTGACTTTGCTTTTAGGATTATGCTCCAGTCAAGTTCATGATCAACTGTTTCGAAGCCAATTACCCAGAAAGCTTAGGAGTTATATTAATCCACAAGGCTCCGTGGGTGTTCCAAGGTACCCAACACTTTCTTTCATAATAAGTCGGCCTACTGACTCGCTACATAGGAATCTGGAAGATTATTAAGGGCCTCCTGGACCCCGTTGTGGCTAGTAAGGTAAACTTTACGAATAACACTGCTGACTTGGAAGCTTTCATTCCGAAATCTCGAATCCTCAAGGAGATAGGAGGCGAAGAAGACTGGGAAATGAAATACATTGAACCTGTCATTGGAGAGAACGACCTGATGAAGGACGTGGAAACGAAGAATAAGATCCAGGCCGAGAGAGACGCGATCGCTGTGGAATTCGAGAAAGCAACAATCGCATGGATCGAGAACAAGGCTAGCGACGAAGTAAGGAAAAGGCGCGAGGACTTGAGGATTTCCCTCGAGAGCAACTACTGGAAGCTCGACCCGTATATCCGTGCTCGGTCATTTTACGATCGTGCTGGATTGATTCAGCCGGAGGGCAAAATCCAATTCTACCCAACTGCCGCGAAGGAGACCGCGGTTCCGGCAGCCGCTGTTGCTGAGACCAAGGAGGTGGCAGCTGCCCCTCCAGCTGCAGCACCCCAGGAAACAACAGCTGACGATATTGATTGAACATATTGCCGATGCGGAGGATGGATATATTAGAACCATATTCAAGGGCACCCATACGGGCCCTGGCGCCGATTCATGAAGCCGAGATTAGTAGCATACAAGGAAGCGCACATAACTATAGCAATACATAGTCTGGGATTTTCTTGGGACTTTATTCGTCTGTATACGTATTGTAATTTCCTGTCTACTTCCTCGTCTGTATGCGTGCTATAGTTACCACTTCTACATCTTCGATTGAACTTCCGCCAGAAGCTCCTTGAGCTTGTCCATATCGGTCTTCTGCTGAGGCCATCCCACGGTAAGCCCTTCCGTGGCGTTTGGCTTCGGGATCTATATAAATCTTCGTCAGTAATGTGGCTGGAGAGAGGTATAATCCCGCGTACCATGTGGAAGTGAACCTATATATTCGTTAGCATAGCCCGTACTCGTAACCGGATCTATCTTACATGATCAACTTCCTGGTGAGCAATTCTTCCATTGTTCTGCAGAACATTGTAGTTCTCAGCGCCAGTGGCATTGACAATCTTCTTCACAACGGGCTGTACGGGTCAGCAACTGGACTCAATCCCTCTCTATTTCAACCTACCAGGAGCTCAGAGAGCTGATCGTCCGGGATATCAGTGAGCTTCGCGCCGTGAAACTTGGGAATCACGAGCTATACACAGTTAGCAGGAGCTAATTCCGGGGGCGTTGCGGGGCGTACAGCATGGCCGCGGCTGAGCGGATTGATGTCGAGGAAGGCAAAGACCTTGTCACTCTCAAACAGCTTCAAGGACGGGATGTCCCCTACAGATAGTTAGCTCTAGCATCTTCGCAAAGGATCACATGATAAAATACCCTTGATGATCTTGCAGAAAATACAGGCTGACATGTTTTCTTTCTTGGTTGGTGAACTATGAAAAGGTAATCTGATGCCCCGCAGCTCCTCGAGAGTTGTCCTAGGTTTATATAAGCTCAGAGAACGGACGGAGCTGTTGCTGGCACCCGCATCGGGAACCCCGCCGCTGACACAGCGTCATGTTTGTGCGGGGGTTCACCAAGGGGCTCGTGCACGTGGCACAACCGTTGAGGGACCGCGTCCAAATTCTGTGAATCAATAGCAACTTCCTTGAGTACTAGAATGCGGTCAGCTACCTCCGAGACAACAAACCTTCGAAGAACTTCATTCCAGTAATGATATGATATGAATATGTTGAAGCTATCATATAGCTGCAAACATCACGCTGTGCATTCAGAAGAGGTCCAGGTCACATTTCCACAGTCCATGGAGACAAATCGTTTCGATTCCTAACTATAGCCGTGGTATTGTAGGAGCCCGGCTATACAACGGTAACAACTTTTCATCTCTCATATCTCATTCTCTCAGAAGATCTCCATATACCCCTGATCACCGTGGCAGCTGTCCATCGAGCAGGTATGAGGTCGAGAAACAAAGATCGAACCGTCCTTCAAGTTGATAACGTCTTCCAGGCAACTCCAATCATGGCGTTGCATATGCCGGCTCCGCATCTCAGAACACGTCCAAGCTTTCTTCTGCTTTCCACATTCGTATCCTTCACTCGGTTGCTTCACTCGGTTGCTTCATCCGCGGCGCTCGTTCTGCCCCTCGGCCGGCCCGTTGGGACTGTCAGGACTGCGACGCTCATTGGCCGACTCCCAGTCATAAGTCTCGTCAAGTTCCATCTCCGATCCATCCAGTCGAGTCAGCCTGACCCTAGGGATCCTAGGACGACCAGCCCTGCCCCGTGATGACGTCTCTGGCTGGTTTGAAGGTCGGCGATTTCTAGCGGACCTCTGAAATCTGCCCTGAGAAGCCAACCACTTATTCCGCAGAACCCGACGCAGTGTGTCTTCTGTGGTGGGATGCTCACCAGCCCATGGAGCTACAATATCGTTGGCATATCTCATTACCTCAGGATACGAGTTAGGACCGCACCCGCACTGTTGTCCAAAATTGGGTTGACAAACACAAGTACTGGTACTGGAAGGTGGGCTGGAAGCTGGAGAAGGCCCAGGGAGGACGCTGCCAGTGGCTGCTGTGAGGCCGTCGTTATTTGCTTGATTCTGGTTTTGGGCTTGAAAGCCAGCGTAGTCGTTGCGATTCTGGCCACCATCTGGACGACTGAGAGCTGGGTCATCGGAGATCGAAGGGATACGGAAGCCAGATCTGCGCATTTCATCACGCAAGGCGCGGTCTTCGTCAGAGAGGCGGGAACGGCCATCACCTGGTTCAGGCTGGTTCTGGGATTGAAATCCTGGGCCGTAGCTGCTGCGGTTCTGGCTACCCCCTGGATGACGGAGGGCTGGGTCTTCAGAGGCTGGTGGGATGCGGAAGCCAGATTGGCGCATCTCGTCACGCAAGGTGCGGTCTCCGTCCGAGATGGAGAGATAGCGGAAATCTCCCGGCAGGTCATCGGTATTATCAGCAGCAGTGTCTGCTCTGGTTGCACGGTTGGCCGCGTTGCTGTCGCTATTCTCATATCCAAAGACAATGGCACGTGACCCGCGGTCATTTGGGTTGGTGGTTGGATTGGTGGAAGCATTGCCAGATCGAACCGATGGCTGTGGCTGCCCACGCTGCCTTCTGCATTCTGAGCAGGGAAAGGTTGAGCAAACAGAGTGATCTAATTCGCTGCCTCCATAGCCATGGAAGCCCATCTTTGATGCTTCTTGTGCGAATTACGCACATGCATAAGTCTTTGCGGTGCGTTATTATTGTTACAAAGGAGGGGGTTACAAGAGAGTGCAAAGGGCTCGCGTAGGGGGCCATCGGGGCAGTAGCTACAGTGGCGCCTGAGGATATAAAGAAGGGGCTTCCCATTGGAATTGCATGGGAATCGCAAAGGGGCAAAGGAGCCACTGCCAACAAGGATCATATAATACAACAGGAACACAACGACACGGAACACAAAGGCACGGAGAGAGAGGAATACCATCTAAAGTAACTGTCAAAATAGACAGTCTTACTGCTGGTAAGGAATATCATTATGACACTTACTTACAAACAACCCAGACTGTATATGAGAAGTTCAGTCGGCCTAGTGCTATGGTTTTCAGCTATTTGATTTGGGATTTGGGATTTGTGAACGTGGCATATTCGTTCAATATAACCTTATGATCACCTTAAGAGCTCTTTAGTTGAATATGCATTATAAGACAAAATTCCTACAGCTCTCCATATAATTAAGTTGATAATATTGTCGTTATCATCGTCACTGCGGTATGTGGGAGATTGTCGGATCATAAGAAGTTCCGTTCCGATACGCGCTAGGGCTGTTCTGGGTGAGCGATCGCGTCGCAAACCACAAGTCGTGAGAGCACGGTTTGGCCATTGCGTAGATGTAATACGTCCTCGTCCTCGTAAAAGAGAAAGATGTCGCAACCACCTTCGCTCCATGAGGACGACGATGCGCAGGATGATAATGCTATCAATAACGAGGCTACGGAGGCTACGATGTCGAGATCGGGCTCGGATGGGGTATCGAAGGGGGACCTAGAAATCATGAAGGGCATTGTTGATCACCTTACTGAGGCTAAGGACGAGAAGTGAGAACTACCACAATCCATTGGCAAATTGATATATAACATTTTACTAATTACCTACTAGCGATCGTGAAATCACGTCGGTATTCCAGCGCATTGTAAACAAGAGATTCCTTCCAGATTACCACGAAGTCATCAAGCACCCCGTCGCTTTCAGCACAGTCAGGGTACGCTTATCTACCAACCTTACAGTTTCTTCTTTTCTTATTACTAATTCAATTCAAAGGGCAAAATACTTAGGAAGCTGTACCCAAGCTGGAAAGAATACGTGAGGGATTTTGCGTACATGTCCCACAACGCACAAGTATACAATCGACCCTCAGCCGAGGCCTACGGCGACGCACTCAAACTCCGCGAGATGGTGAAACTCGAGCTGGCCAAGCTTGTGGACCAGAATATTATAACTGCAGAGGACGCAGAATATCCCGATCTGGGTGAAATCCCCGACGTTGAGGACTCCCCACCTCCACAACCAGACGAGGAAATGCAAAGCGAAGACGAGCCGGTCGAGGATGACCGCGAGGATGAAGACGAAGACGAAGATGAGGAAGATGATGTGGATGACTCTGATGACGAGGGCGCCCGCAGGAGACGACGCAAGGGCCCCCGCTCCTCTGCTGCCATTACCAAGCGCGAAGGTGGCAAGGTTGAAGATGGCTCGAAGGAAGATGCGGATGCGCATAAGAAGAGAGGACGGCCACCGAAGGTCCACACACCAATGGAAGCGCGTATTAATACCATTCTTAAAGGTCTCAGGAAGTTCAAGGATGAAAAGGGAGACCTCAAGGTTCTGCACTTCGAGAAGCCACCGGACAAGACTCTATTTCCTGAGTACTATCAAGAGATCAAGAACCCAATTGCGCTGGACATGATCAAAAGGAAGGCCAAGCGCAAGAAGTATAACTCGGTTGATGCTGTCATGAAAGATCTGGAGCTCATGTTCGATAACGCCAAAGAATACAATCTTGAGGATAGCGAAGTCTATATTTGCGCCGCTGACTTGCAGAGGGAGGCCCGGATTCTTGCAGAACAGGAGAAAACTAAGCCGGATAGTGCTTACGTCGATGAAGATGGCAGGCTTCCTCTACCTGAAATCCTCCACAACGGTGAGATTTGGAAGGTTGGTGACTGGGTCCATCTCCAGAACCCGAATGACCTCACAAAGCCAATTGTGGCTCAAATATACCGCACTTGGCAAGATCCGGAAGGACAAAAGTGGATCAACGCGTGTTGGTATTATCGCCCAGAACAAACGGTTCACCGCTATGAAAAACACTTCTTTGAGAATGAGGTTGTGAAGACCGGACAATATCGCGACCACCACATTGACGAGGTTGTTGATCGCTGTTTTGTTATGTTCTTCACCAGATTTAATAAAGGCCGACCCCGGGGATTTCCACCTGACAAAGAAGTTTACGTCTGCGAGGCGAGATACAACGAAGACAAATTCAAGCTCAACAAGATTAAGACCTGGGCTAGTTGCGTACCAGACGAAGTGCGAGAGAAGGATTACGAAATGGATCTCTTTGACGTGCCAAGAAAGATGAAGAAGGTTCCTAGCCCGATCAAGCACTTACTTCGCGAGGACGCAAAAGAAGACGATCCTCTTCCAAAGCCAACTTGGGGTGCAGCTAACGCTCCTCCGATTGTGGGTGCGGTTCATAAGCGACCCCGCGAGGCAAATGTGAGTATTGGGTGAATTCAACTTACTTAAGAGTATTTTCTAACAACACAACAGGAGTCCCCACCTCCAGAGCCAACACCTTCTCCTCCACCTCCTCGGCCCGTGGAGCCTGTCCGCCGCTCTATTACCACTGAACGTGCAACAACGTACGGTCAAAGCGACACCCCAATGGGCGGCACGCAGAACACAGCTCCATCTCCAGCCCCAGCGCAACAAACGCACAGCTCTTACAACCAGCAGTTCTCTGCCGTTCGCCCTTCAGCTTCACCGGCTCCCCAGCTCCACCAACAGTCATCCTATTCTTCTCACGCCACCATGGATGTAGCACCACCCCAAACCCCATCATTCGCACCATCCACAACCCACAACTATGCTGCAACCCATGCTCCCCCCTCCACCGCCCACACATCCGTCCTCCAACACCCCGGCACCCCCAACCCACTCGCCAACTACGACAGTGGCTACGCCCGCTCAGTTCCCCAACCGCGCAACTACGCAGCGCCTCCCGCCGGCTCGCACACCAATGCGTATAACCCTCCTCGCTCGGTTGAGGTGTACCACCTGAGCGACGTCGCGAATGCGAGTATTCCCCAGGACATCCGCAGCCAGTTCCACCGCGACGAGCATGATCGGGTCTTGTTCTTCACGGCGCCACCACTGGATGTGCCGAGGGTGCCGGCCAAGGCACGCGTTCTGGGTCACAGTCTGAAGTATCTTGCTAAGAAGCTGAAGGATGCAGACGCACTTGCTGAGGCGCGGAAGGAGAGAGATCAGAAGCTGGAGGCGATGGCGGGGGAGAAGAGGAAGAGATATGAGGAGGAGGAGGAGAAGCTCGCGGGTGAAATGGAGAAGGTGAAGATCCGTGCATTTGAGGCGTTTAATCGAGATATGGAGAGGAGTACGTTGGCAATATACGAGCGGATGTTTGGTGCTGATGGGAAGGCGGTGATGGAAGAGGAGAGGTTGAGACTCGAGGAAGTACATGCTGAGACAAAGCTGCAGAATGAGGCGTCGGAGAGGCGTGAGCGCGAGATGAGGGAGAGCTTGAAAGTCCGGATCTATAGGTAATTGTTTCTAGAGACGATTGGGGTGCTGGTTTAGGGGGTGCAACGAGTGTCGGGATATGGCGTTTTGGACGGGGGGGGTTGGGAATCTGGAGAGCTTATGCGGGCTTAAAGCTGAGATAGTCTCGCAAGGTTGTCATTATACTGTAACATCAGGCTCACTACACCGTACTTTGCACCGAGGCATCATCACCTCACAAGGTCTGTGGCTATTATGTACCTCAGTAAATCAAGAAATTATGTAATTTTTGATCACGAATATACTTGTACTCGGCTTTTAGAATCATATTTTATTCTCATTTTATTTATCGTAAATAGATTTCTTAACCTTCAAGCCACCCACCACCACAACTATATCAACGGCCCTCCGTGCACGCACAATAGGTATATACATAGAAGTGAACTTCTGTTTCGCCTACAATGAAGCAGAACAAAACAAACAACGAAAAGAAGGTCAAGAATAAGAATTCTAGGAACGTCTATCTATCTCTACCCCTGAGGGTGGGAAGACAACAGGATCATGTGCTAAGGATACTCCTTCATCAACTTTCCAAAAAGAGACTTAAGAATACATCACACAGCCCCAAGACGGAAACCATGAACCCCGCAACAAGAAGGGGAGTGCGAATCTAGCCAGATGGGCAGTCGCCCAGGAAACCCCACCACTTCTCAGCGTGAAACTGATCAGCAGTGCTGGTCTTCCACATCATGTTGTAAGGGTTGAAGAGCATGACACCAGCAGGGGCCGACTCGAACGCCGACTTGATAGCAGCGATGGCGGTCTTCTGGTTCGACGACGATGGGATGGCAAGGCCGTTGGCGGTTCCCTGGGATGGCCAGCCGGTCTCGGTGATGACAATGGTCTGGCTGCTATTCGCGAGCTTGGACTTGAGGCTCTCAATCGACCTGGTCAAGAAGCTTCCGGCGTTGGCGGCATCGGTGTTAGGGTCAAAGAAGGGGTGGCTGTTGACGGCGCAGTAGTCGGCGTTGTCGCACAGGCTTGGGTTGGCGAGCGTGGCGACGAGAGTGTCACAGGTGACGACAGGTCCAGTGTAGCCGGCGGCCCTGAGGAGCGAGCGAGCAGAGCTCATGGCGGCAACGACGGCGGAGGCAGAAGACTGGCCGCTGTTGACAAGCTCGTTACCGACGGAGATGGTGTGGATGATCGACCAGTCGCCGTTGACAGCGGAGACAATGTCACTGATAGATCCGGAGATATCAGCGATATTGTAGATACCCTGGAAAACCTTCATGCCGTGGGCCTTGGCAGCAGCGACCACCATGGAGACAGTATTGCAGTCAGTGCCGTATGTGCGGACGGTAGAGTAACCGCTTCCAAATCCACCGAAGTCCGTCAGGACCTGGTCGGCGGTCTTGCAGGTGCCATCCTTGTTGTATGGGTTGTATGTGAGACCGTAACCAGCAGCGGACGAGTTAGATGCGCTGGACGACGCAGAGGGAGACGCAGATGATGTCGACGATGCGTTTGTGTTAGCCACCTTGTCGGCCACGACTGGTGCAACTGCCTCGGGAGTTGGCGATGGCGTAGCTGGGGCGGCGGGGGCCCCAGAATGAGCGGTAGGCAGCTTGGTGGTGGTGGAGACAGGGGTGCCGTTTTGATCAACGTAGACAATGACGTGAGCAACGTTAGAGTTGTCGCGAACAGTCACATCCTTCTTGGCATGGAAAGCCTCGTGAGCATGGCGTCCTGTGGCTCGTTAGTAGCTGATCCTTGAATAGCGTCTCCGCCAGGTTGAAGAATTTAAAAGTGGCTTTACTTACTGTGAGGTTGAGCGACAGCAAGCTGGAGCAGCGAGATAGCCGCGAGTGAGAGAGTAGCAGTCTTCATATTGAGAAACTGAATAGGAGTCCTGAAATGTGTAGTTTTTGGAGGTATTGACTATTCGCTACGGCTGTCAGCAAGTTTCCATGGTAGTTTGAGGAGTTTCATAAGGACTGCTTGAGTTTAAAAGCGAGCGTGTGAGAGCAAAGATATAAAAAATGCTTGGAATGTTGTGCCATGGCTGAAGCCATGTGGTGAAGTTTATGGAGCATCTAAGGCAGGCTATCTCTCGTCCTCTAGCCTTGAAGGTCCACTCCCATTCCTCCCTTGGAACCGACTCTCGAGGCAGGCACGATGCTCATGAACCAGCTAGGTTCTCCACGGCCGCGACTCGAAATAAGATGCATGAAACTCTCACAAGGCGTTTTTGATTTGGGGAATCTTGACATATGATAAGAAAAAAAAGACATACCCCTAGGTGTCTATATCTTCAGACTTTGCTGAAGCGAGAGAATGTGATAATCTGATGCAGCCACAGGCGCAATCGAATATTTATAATGAAGGAATGACCTTTGGGTGATCCGAAGCAGGAGCGATTTGATACGAGGCAGGGACGAAGACCGGCTAAGACTAAGATTTGTAGATGCGACTGAAAGGAATGGACAGGAGGTTATCGAAAGCGAATTGAATATCCTCCAGAGGCTTTGATGGGCGAGTCGCAGACTACAAGAAAAAGGGCTTGCGTGGTCGGTGGGCGTTTGTAAAATGAAAGTGTGACGAAGAGGAAACAATCAGCGCAAGCTGGGGGGACAGAAGACTTCAAATACGTTCGGACAGGATGCGGCGGTCTGGCCCTGCCCTCTGACCCACCGCAGACATACTATAGCACACAGAGAAAACTGCCTCAGTTTTTAGCAGCAAAAGTGATCAAAAACATTGAGTTTTCAGTGGGGAGACAGCGGCAACGTCCACGTACGCACACGGTATCGCCATTTAGTATGCACTCGTACTTGGGTACAGCAGTGATAATGGTGGGGAGCGGCGGGACAGGCACAAGAAGATCCGGCCATAGGGACAACGAGGGTCCCTTGCCGTTGGTCTGGACTCTTGCAAGAATACACGACGACCACCGGCACAAAGTCCGGGGAGAAGAAGAGAGCCACCCCGACCAGAGGGACAGAGACAGAATAGCTGGGGCGGAGCGTCTATTGACAAACATTTTGCTTGGCGTTTCGAGTCTATCATCGCTACCAGATGTCCGAGTTCGTGGTTCCGCGAGTGACAGTGAAGCAGCTCAACATTGTGACAAGCTGTAGCGTACCACTGAAGCCCATCCAGTGGAAAGGCAGGCAGTTTATCCGGTCGTAGTCCACTGGGAGGATACTAGGAGGGCACTGGGAGGACCCTTCCACGCCCTTCTACACCTTCTACAGAGCTGGTGAAACCCTAGGGGTTCTAGGGCATCTACTCTCTTAGAGCTCATTGGGTGCAGTGGTGCGGGTACCTGGCAGGGAAGAAAGGCAGAACCCTCAACCAAAATCATGAATTTTATGGTAACGAGTCATGTTGCCCTTCGCCCTTTCTTTTTGCAGTCCAGAACAAAAGTCAACCAATACTAAGTCAGTTTCCACGTGAGGGCTACCACACCGGAAGCCGTCGGATTTTCCAAAAGGCTTTTAGGGATTCCAGTGAAGATGCTTTCATTCTGTTATGCTATAGCAATTGTTAGAATAAACTGCACATAAAGAGGGGGGTTGCACTCAGAGAATTGATGTGCGTCTGCCCTACGAGGCGTGGACACAGCCAAGCTTTTCCGCCATCGCCAAGCAAATTCCCACGATCTCACAAACTGCTGATCATTCGTTAATCCCTGCCCTAAGCCTCCCCGGGCCACGACAACTTTCCCCTCGAACTCCTTGTAAAGCAGGCACCAAGCTCGTGAAAAGTCGATGGCTGGACGGGGCGGTGCTGTACTGTATACTTCCCGTCCCACCAACCCCCGCTCAAGTGCATAACTCCAGTAGAGATACTGCGTCGGGAGTACTTTCCAACCAAGTATCAGCCGCCGTTGTTTCAACAGGTTTGTTAGGGGCTGGTCTCGCCCGGATATTCTCCTTTAGTCAGGAACGACTACTGATACGGGAGGCATGAGCTGAGAGCATCTCTATCGATAGGCCCAACTCGGATGAGGTCTGGAGAACACGTGCAACGGAAGAAGGGCTTTCACAGGCACCACGTGCAGATGACCCCCAAGGTGCCGCCAACACTCACAGTAGAATGGGACACAGCACTCACTCATCTGGATCAGACTTCAGTATCGGATAACCCAGTATTAGACATTAAACATAGTCCTCGCCATCACGGCCAGACCGCTCATAACCCCCCCATCTATAATAATGCATCTTCGTGCAGCCCGTACAGCCCCCTGTATATAATACCCCCCATCCACATCCCGACAGAGCTCTTCATAATCTATACAATACACCCGCTCCCTCCGCACTGACCCCTCACTTAAGCAGTAGGGGGTACGACGAGCTTACTGTTCGCCTTACGCGTCATCACCTTCGTGACCGCGTGCCGGATAACTACTCCGGCCTTCTCGGTCTCCTTCTTCGTCAAGCCCGTCGTGACGCACACCTTCAGCGCGGGCTGTAGCTGCCATCCCTGCTCCTTCGCGGTGCTGGACGGGGCGACTGGCATAGCCTTGAGGCGGGTGATGAGGACTCCGTTCGCAAGACACTGTCTGCGTTAGCAATTATCCCCTCCTAATAAAACAATACGAGACCACTAGGAATATGGAAAATCAGAGCTTACCTCGTCCACGCACTCCTGCAGCACACGCTCCTGGTCATTCATGCTCAGCCGCCTCGTATTCACCACATCCGGCTTAAGCACACACAACACCATCGGGTTATCCACCGCGCTCGTAGCCGTAATCCAATCACTCCTCGGATCAAGCTGCGCCCGCATAGCCTTAATATTCTCACGACACCCCGCCAGGATCTCCGGCATAGTCTGCAGCATCGCCAACGCCTCGCTCGCCGTCGTGGCCATCATGGCTGGGAGGGCGGCGGAGAAGGTGTAAGCTGCGGCGCTGATACGTTGGTGCTCTACGATGTCGGTGGAGCCGGCGCAAAAGCCGCCGCCGGCGCAGAGGGGACCGGAGAGAGAGCCGACGATCATGTCTACGGAGGAGGGGTCGACGTTTTGAGCTTCTGTGACGCCGCGGCCGGTGCGGCCGAGGACGCCGAAGGACCAGGTCTCGTCGAGGATGAGGCGGAATTTGTAGCGGAGGCGGAGTTCAACCTTGAAGCGTTGTTAGCATGGACCTCTGAGGTCGGAGGGGTAATTGGTATACTTACAACTTTAGGCAGATCGACGCAATCACCGACTGTCTCAAACAGACCCTCGGTGACAATGAATCGCCTGGTAAGCGGCTTCTTCGACTGCTCCTTCACAACCCTCTGTAGCACCCTCTCCAAATCCTCCATATCGTTATGCTCATACCACCTAATCGTGCTACGGCAAATCTGCAGCCCCTTCCTGATCGCATAGTTGCACGCCTTATCAGCGACAATGATATCGCCTCTCTTGCTGAACGCAGGGATCACACTCGAGATCGTAGAGAAGGACTGCGCGTAAACGATACACGCCTCCGTGCCTAGATGCGAGGCAACGTCCGCCTCGGTCTTCATGTGCACATCCTGAGTACCGTAGAATTGAGGGGGTCCGCAGGGTCCCACGCCGTAGGTGCGGAGTGTCTCGATCGCCTTCTCTTTGATATGTTCGTTGGCTACGAGGTTGTAGTAGTTGTATGACGCGAGGTTGGTGACGGTGCGGCCACTGGCAAGCTTCGATTTCGGTCCCGACATGCTATCACACACTGTTAGCTCCAGCTACCAAGCATGGCATCGGGGGAGGGGAGCATACCCAACAATAACCGGCAGCTTCTCCTGCACATTCTCCTCAAACGCCGTCAACGGCGCCACGAGCGGCTCAGGGGTCCACTCATCCACCAAATCATCAATCTCCTATTCCCCCGTCAGCACTCCTCCCCCCTCAGGTAAGAGCTCAACATACCTCCTCCGACAGCGTAACAAAATTCTGTCTATGCGTCGAGTAACTCGGCGCCAGCAGGTACCTCACAAAGAACACCACGAGAATAAGCTCGATGGCCGAGCGAACCGGATCATTCTGGTAACTGGAGCGGACGTAGCGGATCAGCATCGCCGAGCCAGGCACCTTCTGGAACTGGTCGGCCGCCTCGTTCATGTAGCTGAGCACCAGCTTCTGCGCATCCTGGAGCTCCATCGTCATGGTCGGTGTTGGGTTGTTTGGGCGTCGGGGCTGTTGGGCGGAGGTAGCTGTCCTGGCTGGGAAGATAAATGGGCTTCAGGGTCTCGTGCAAGAGGCGCGGGAGGTCGGAACCTCGTTTACTGAAACGCCGACGTGCTACAACAATTTATATATGTATCACGTGATGCGACGGGATTGAAGGATGCTATTGTGATAATAGCCTATCATAATGGTAACGTGTCTGGAATAAAGTCTGCGGTGCTACGAGTGTTCCCCTCTTTTCGAAATGCCTTTGAAATGGAATCTTCTCGAGAGCTATATTCGTCAATTGAAACAATATGCGTGCCTCACTTATCATCCTCGTCGCTAACGCCCTTGCCACCTTGGCATCACCCCTCACTGACCGTCAAACAAGCATAGCTTGCTCAGCATGCCCTGGGGGACCCTGCGACGCTATCGTCCATTGCCCAGTGGATAGATGCTGTGGTGTGAAGAAGGGAGATCAACCTTGTGTATGTCGCCATCAATCCATACTAATACCTAAAACATATATATACTTTATATATATATAAAAAAACGGATACATAAACTGATAATATAATACTTTCCAGGTTGACTGCCCCAAGCCTCTCACCTGCTCAGCTTGTCCTGGGTTATACTGCCTAGCTCTAATCGAATGCCCTATTGGCAAATGCTGTGGTATTAAAAAGGGGGATGCTCCATGCGTATGTCATTCCCAATTGTGATATATAGTTTATAGAATAATATCCCTTTCTAATGACCATTAGATTGATTGCCCTTCCACGACAGCCGCTTGATCAGAGTATCAACTATTAAAACACTTTCGTTGGAGAATCGCAGATGACTTGATTGAGTTCCCTGCAGCGTCGAGAGAAGGACCGCCGTGTAAGACGCAAGAGGCGGCGTCACTTTCATTTGAGAATTAAGTGAGGTCTACCAATGTCTAGGTAGACATAGCCACATTCATTTGCAACATCACCAACCACATCAGTCTCACAAGACCCAGCCGTAGCCACACACCCGTGTTAAAACCTATACAGTATCATGCTTGTTATATTAGCGTTCTATGCTGCACTGGGCCTCCCTTAGCCCCGTCATCCAGCGTGGACCATCCCCCTCAAAACCACGCCAAAAACACAATCAATGCGCAATCGATCATTTTACAAAAAAAAGGCCAACTTGGTTGCTAGTAAAACGAAAACCTCTACAGGTACATCATCCCATCCCGAACCCCCCACCCCCACCCCCACCCCCAAAAAAAACTTCAAAATACATCCATGAACCGCGTAATAAAACAATCTCTCTCTCCCCCCCCAACCCCACCCCCCTCCCTTCCCCAATTCGGCTTTTCCAGAGAGATGAGCCCCCTGCTCCCCCACCATCCACCAAAAACTTCTATTCACATATACACAGCCGCCCCCCCTCGTAAATCTAAAGCAACTTAACACTCCTCTTGCCAATGCCTGTCGATTGGGCAGCGTTGTTAGAAGAAGACCTGGTGTCGCCAGCCAGGACCGAGGCCTCCGATGACTTGAGCGCAGTGAGCGTGGGTCCTGTGTCGTTGTACCATGCAGACGAGCGGTTGTTAGGCTGGAACAGGAGACCAATCATGGTGTCCTTACCAACCGACTTCTGGATACTATCTATGCTGCTGCTGACCTTGGAGCCACCAAGTACAGGGGCGATAGCCAATGCCAAGAAGACGACGAACAGAGTGAAGTACATGACAGCAAAGCGCCACACACGTCTCCTTCGTAGCTTGGACTGCTTCATGGTGTAGATCGGAGGGCGGATTTGACGACTAAAAATGTTAGCATGATTCTCAACCACTTCACTTTGTTGACGTACCTAGGTCTGAGCCAGAAGAGCATGACGGAATGAAACATGTCGATTTTGGGGATGAGAATAAGCGGGAGCATGGCGAACAACAGCATGTGTCCCAGGATAAAGTCTCCAGCAAACATTCCCAACTCGGTAATCTTACATAGGAATTCTCTGGCTGGTTGCGACATCGAGTGCCATCCCATAGAGTACCATTTACCAGTCCAGAAGGCGATGTTGGAAGTGTCGTTCTTGAATTCTCTTGTCAGGGCGAGCGAGATGATGAGCTTGTAAATGAATCGCTGGATCGCGGCTGCGCAGATTACACCAAGAAGTGCTCTTGCGAAGTTGAACCCCTCCAAAAGCATCATGACTTCGAAGAAGACGATGATCATGAAGACAGCAATGGCGTGGGCAATCGCAGCTAGCACAGAACCGAATTTCTTGCAGCACATGCTCAGAACTGGGCCCATACAACAAGCCATGGCGAAGAACATTGCACAGACACCGGCGTTAATTCCAATAGGCGCCAATGCGACCAGAGCGACGCGAATTATCGAATTTGTTGCCCTTGCCGAAGGATCTGTGACACCAGTTTGAGCGTTGATATAAGTATATGGCAACAAGGTAATGCCGACAAGAATTAGAGGCCCGATAATCTCGCCATAGACAAGATTGGTGAATGATGCACGTGGAACATCGCCAGACATCTGAGCAGATGGTTCTCCAAGAACCTTGCGCTTGTAACCTGTAATTCTGGTACGCGAAAGGCGGCAGTAGGCAATCCAAGAAGATGAGTGAGATCTGGAATTGCCTCTGGACAGCCAACGAAGGAAGTCGCGGTAGTCGATGAAGAAGTCGCTCCACGAGAACTGGTGAGGATTGTACAGGAAAGGCGAAATGCACAGAGCCAACAGCGAAATCCAGAAGTAGACCAAGGCTGGTTGCCACATGGTAATCGTCGCAAATAACAACATCATCAACATCCTAGATCCCAGATAAATGGAAGGTCCAGCAAAGCGAGAGAATAAGACCCCGAAAGGAATACGAGCAGTTGCAAAGCCACGACCAGTTCCAATGTACCTGGCGCCACCAAAGGACAAATTCTGTGTAACAGAGTTTGCATAGATTTGGCAGACGAACACCTCGAAGAGCGGTGACAGGGAGCCCATCATCTTGGCAAAGCGTGTGGCAGCGCGCCAGAAACCACGTTCCGTAGCCTCTTGGACCATGAGCGGGATGAAAGAGATGAAGAGTACGATGAAAATCGAGATAACACAACGCCAAACCCAGTCCAAGATGGGCAGGACATCGTTACAGCCTGTTGGGATCTTTTCGTCGGTGATCGGCACATCCGGGTTGTAGACGCAAGCAATAACCTCGTATCTAAGGGCACCTAGGTTGATGAGGCACAACATGAACATCTGGACAGACAACATGATGAAGATGTTGTTCAAATGGAATCCGGGATGGGCGTAGTAGAAAGAAAGGAATCGATCGAGAGGTAGTTGCGTTCCAAGATAGTAATATTCACGAGACAGCATCTGCTCTCCCATACCAGTTCCAATCTTAGTTGTGAAGTTCAGAATAGATCCAAATCCGAGATCACGACCTTTGCCGCATTGGTAGTACTCGCAGTGCTTGATGCGACCACCACGAAGGAGCGCGTTCATACCAGCATAAATATCTTCGTTGAGATGCAGCCCCTTTTGAGCCTTGGAGACACCTCCACGTGTTGTCATGAAAATACCATTGAGGAAATCGGGATGACCGTAATGGAGCTTGCCACCGATTTGAGCCAGCGTACGAGCAAATAAAGTACCGAATGTCTGTTCCTTTCCGGCAGCGACATCACCAAGGATACCAATGTTCTCAGAGAAAATGTACTCGCGAGCTCCTAGAATAGCAACGGGGTTGGTCTTTGTAGGCTTGGAGCCGGGCGCGTAAGGTGAAACGTTATCAGTGACCATTTCCTCAAACTCTGCCAGAACGCTACGAATCTTAAGGCACTCCTCGAGATAGTTGTCCTGGTTGGCGTCGATAAGCTGGAGATATTCTCCACGGTAGAAAATAATGGCGTGGTTTTGATTGTCGGATTTTCCGTCACCAAGAATAGGGTTACCAGAGAGCTGAATGCGGAATTTTGGTCTTCTCATGCCGTTCTCCATGATCTCAGAGTGACCATCAATCAATGAAGAGTAGAGGCGAGGCTCATCGCCTTCGGTCAAAGGTGGCTCCTCGTCCAGGTAAGCGATTTGAAGATCCGGGTAGGCGCGAAGAAGGAATTCAGTGTTCTCCATCTCCTCTTTCTTGAACTTGGCATAACGTTGCATAGAGACGACAATCTTGAACTTTCGGCGAGCCATCCTCTCGAGCTCGCGCTCTAGCTTGTCGGAGTTACCGCCAAACATTTGAACGACCTCGGGGTTCTCGACACGGTAGAGCAGCTTGATGGCGCGGCTGTAATTCATGAAACCAGAAATAGTGCGGTAAAGGGTTTGCGATCGAAGAGATGCCCAGATACGGGTGCGGAGAGTGTATTCCGGCGCAGCAGATTTGAAACCAATGCAGTAGAAGGGTAGATCATCAATCTTGCTCTTCGACGCATCCTTGTCATTCTTCTCATCTCCATTGAACTGAGACGTCTCATCGGCAAGAATTTTGGTATCCTTAACGAAGCAGTCCCATTCGTGGGGATGAAGTTGCTTGAGATATTCCAGGAGAGTGACACGAGAGTATGGCTCATCCTCACGAATAATTTCGCGGAGAGTAAGGAGAATCTTTTCGCTGTAATGAGGAATCAGGACAGTGAACGTTGGCATGTTATCCACAGGTAGCGGCTCGGGAATAGGCGTCGACAGCGACTGCGCGAAGAAAGAAATTCTGCGCTCTGCCTCACTCTGGCTTGGGAAAAATTCTGTCTGGAACGAATGATCTTCCTGAGAGACGAAGAATGTTGGCGCACGAAGTGTTCTCTTGCCCTCCTGCTCAGAAGGAACTTGATGGTAGAGAAGCTTCTGGACGTGGTCGATGGCGAGTAGATGCTCGCGGTACATGGAGATAACGATAGCGTTCCAGATTTGAGAGATTAACACCTTGGGCTTATATTTGATCTCCATATCCGTAGTCGCCAAAACCTTCGAGTAGATGCGCTTTGGCAGGCGAGAGAAAATATTTCTCCACGGTGTCCAGATGGAAATACCAAGGTAGAAAGACCTGGCAACGGAGAACAGGGAGTTCATGATAATATACCACAGGAATGTGTCGAGGAAGAAGAGCAGAATATCGGTGAAGACCATCAATCCCAGAAGGAACTTCGGTTGAATATGGCACAGAACCTGAGCAGCTGCTCCTTTCCCTAAAATAGCATCTCCCAGGCAGTTGCGAATCGTCATTGTCGACAAAATTCGGATGGGGTCACGAATAGATAGCGTCAGATACTGGTAAGAGGCCGCGAATTTGGGAACAAATACGCAGACCCATAATCCGTACGACATGTAAATGTCATTGCCAGTAAGTCGTGGGTAACTTGCGGTAAATGTCTGACTGGCGACGTATTTCCTGGTGTTCTTCGTGAGGTAGCTTCCGAATAGACCACCAAGAGGCATGATCGCGAAGAAGAAAAACGTGATCAGTGCAATGATGAACTGGACGATTGCGAGAATTTTGCCAATGAACGTGTCTTGACCACGAAAACCGAAGACGTAAACACTCGGCGCAAGGTTGAGGATGAAGACTGCGATCAGGAAGAAGAGACGCTTCGTGAGATGCTGTGCACCGGCCCATTTACGGGGAACATAGGCCCATTCAGAAATACTGGCGACAATCATAATAAGGGAAATGACGGCACCACCGAGACCTACGGCAGACCATCTCGACGCAGTTGAAGGTTGATTGTTCAGTAGCTGTTGGTAGTTGGGGGTGTACAGAGTCGGAGAGTTGACGGCGGTGAAGAACCAGAAAGCACCAATGTGGATAACCCAGATGCGGTTGAAGTTGACAACAAGATGGAACCATGAGCGAGACTCCTTGTAGGTCTTGAAGAACACCTTGTTCCAGTTGACCTCCGTAAGCTTCAAGTATCGCTCAGCAGGAGGGAAGTCAACCATCCGGCTCTTGTCTTCCATTATGATTCGCTCAATTCCCTCTGGGTACCAAAATAGCTGGTTACAATCATCATATCCGATGACCTGGGCATGGTCTCTTTCGCGGCGAATGTACTTTCCATCCACGATCTCGTATCCTTGGTCTCTGCAGTATTGGTACAGTGGGGTGATAACGTTGTTGAGGTACGTGAACTCATCCACCGGCTCCACAAGGTTCTGGCACGCAGGCGAGTTCAAGTAGTCGTCGGCGCACTTGAAGATGAAGCACAGGCACTCGGGCATGAAGCGGACTTGGTTTGCCTCGCCCCAACAGAGGAGGTAGAGAGCCACTTGTCGTACACGATCATGCTGAGACATGCGGTTCATCCGCGTCTTCCAGCGGTACTCGGCAGCCTCGAGACTGTTGTCCCCCTCCATTTCCTCCAAGGTCTGCGCCTCGTTTTCGGCTTCGGGATTGGCATTCTTCTTCTTCGCGGCCTTGCGGGCCTTGCGAGTGCGCCTGTTCGCTTTTCCAAGCTTCATGTTTGCGAAGCCTACCGCATCATCCAGATCCAGATGGGCAGCGAAATACCACTTCCTGTAGTTGGCATTTTCTCCTCCAATGTAATCGGCATGAAGGGAGAGTAAGGCTTGGTTGGGAGTCATGCGGGAAGCGCGAGAGTCCAGAAGCGTCATGAAATGGTCGTACATGTTTCTCATGCTGTCACGCTGGAAACCAAACTTTGCCGTCAGGTCGAGGAAAATATCCTCGACCTCCTCCTTCGACAGAGGAATCTGCGCATCTGCAGTCCAGGCTGGGTATGGCTCGCGAGAACGTTGCCCAGATGGCAGCACGTTGTTGTAGTCCATGCCATAGTTGGGGGTGGAGGCACCTGAAGATCGGTTTCCGCCGTAAGAAATCTGCGAGGAAGGTGGGCGGTAGCCTTGGCCTCCCATCTGGCTTTCGTTGTAGCTGTTGTAGCGCTCATCACCGCGGCCGTAGTAGTCCATGTCGGTGGCCCGAGCCATGTCAGATCTCATGGTGAAGTCACTGAATGTCTCGGAGTCCTCCTCGGAATCTCCACGCATCTTGCCCTTGGGGTAGTCGCCGCCCTGGCCTTGGGGGTGCTGGCCATTTTGATCGTAATACTGGTCATTGTAGTATCCATCGTTGTACTGGCCATTGTCATTGCCTCCCTCGTAGTACCCACCATCCTGATGGTGCGGGTTGTTGGTATTGGCATTGTAGTAGCCACTGCGCAATAGTTAGCAAAGTGTCCGGTGAAAGATATCGAGGTTTAACTTACGCTTCATCGTAATACCCGTCCTGTCCCTGTTGGTGACCTTGAGCATGCTGGCCTTGGTGGCCACCTTGTTGGTCGTTGTAACCTTGATCGGCGTACCCTCCCGCTCGGTCATCGTAGTAACCTTGGTTCTGGTGGTCGTCTTGGTAATAGGAATCAGTGTTTCCTTGGTGGTGAGGATCTTGATGGCCGTAGCCATCGTTATAATGATCCGTCGGATGACCCGACATTTTTGCGTTCAGTAAAGCAGGACAAAACTGTTGGGCGTGGTCAGTATAACAATCCGACGACTTCAGAGTGGTGGGGAGGGCATGTCGTTCGACGAGGGCCTGTGAAGGTTGGGATTGGAACGTACATCTTAGTTTGACATTGATAAAGATTCCAAGTATCCGCTTCGTAATAAAAACAGAGCAAGCTCGGACTCCCTCGAGTAGCTGTTGGTTTGAAAAGGTTCGGTTGTCCGGAGATTGAGGAAAGAGCGATTGTTGACAGAACGACCAGTCGCGACCGTCAGATTATGGACAAATATTAAGCGTCAACGAGAGAAAGCTGGGAGAACAAGTCGAAAGAGAACTGAGAAGGGTCACTCCAATCAACGATTAGGTGATTCAGTTTCTTGATGCTGGAAACCGTGTTACGTGGTTGTTCAACCGAACTGTAGTGTTCAGGTACGGGGCGGTCTGTATGGTGGTCGGGGGGATCGTGGGCGATTATTGGCGTGTAGAGAGATCAAAGGGAAATCAATCATCAACTTTGTAACGAGAGTGAAGTTGGCGCAGCAATAATCACAAAACGACGACAACGCAATGAACGATGACGACGGAAAATGCGACAAAAAAAAGGACAACCAGACCACGACGTTTGGAAGATGTCGAGTGTCTAAAGGTGGTCGTGAGGGAAGGAAAAGGGAGCAATGGGAGTTTGAGGTCGAAATGTCAGAAGTTTTGCAAGTTCACTTCACCGATGCAATGCTGGGTTTGTTGGCCTGTACGGAGTGGTTTGTAGTGGGGACCAGGCATTCCAAGTTACCAGCGCCAGGGTGAAGTACTATGGGAAAAGTACATAACAGGAGTGTGCATTAAGGGGATTATTACGATTATTACAGAGCATTCTACTAGTAAAATGTGGTAAAATGTGGCAAAATGTGGTTATATTTAAATTTAGAATGCAAGTTGTGTATGGGAGTACTGTACTCTAAAGAGAAGTACTACTGCAGGAATGGTGTATTGTAATTGTTCCATCCAGAGCGGACGACTCCACTGTTCAGCCAACATCAGTGGGCTGGGTAAAAAGAAAAGGAAAGGGGCTGGGTCCTGGCTCAACAGAATTGTGGAGGAGCTGGAGTGGAGGGATGGAGGAGGAGAGAAAAGTATCCACACACCTTACTGATACCACCGATTACCACCGATTACCACCAGCCGTCGATAACCAGCGATATGACTTTTCATACAAGAAGAACGGACATTCCGCCGTCTCGGTGCTTGTTTTTATACTCAGAGAAACCCAGGAGGGATACAGCTGAGTAGATATCTTCACGGCGAATATTACAACGCATCATAGCCCATTCCCATTTCCTGCCAACAACAGCTCAAGCTCAGCTCAGTTGTGTCACGGCCGAGCCGAGCCCAATCCCTCTCCAGAGTCTGGTTGCTGGTTGCTGGTTGCTGGTTGTCCAGTAGCATACTATTACCGGTCGCTGTTCCCGGTGTCAACAAAACGGAACCAGAAAAACCAGAAACGTCACTGCAAAACACTACTAGGCAGAGTCATGGTTCCTAAAAATACCTCGCACAGTAAATTGCAAAATATACTGCGCCGTACAGTATACCATTTTCTTTCCACGCTCTTCTTTAGCACTTCCCAATGGGAATCCACATCCACAGGACAGCCCTGTGACAGTGACGTCTTGTCCTTTTTTTCTTTTTTTCTTTTCCCACAGCGCACACTCCGTAGTCGAATGCGGAAAACTTGGAAAAGATACATGCACATCTTGGTTCCTTATCGCCAGCCCCTGAGATCCGCATCATTCCCCATTCCTATCGGGGTTTAGCGCGGGACACCTTCAAACAGCATCAATCAGGTGGTGAAGGGGAAAGTGTGCTACTGGTGTTTCTGGTGTTTCTGGTACAGTACTCTACGGCTCGCCCCATCAATAAATTCGCCCACTGCGGGTTCCGGAGCTTCCGTGGTACAGCAAAACTCGGGACTTTTGCTGTATTCATTCACTCTAACTCACCACAGCAACAATCTTAAAAAAAAAAAAAAAAATTACCCTCCCTCCTACCTCCCAACGGCGGTATTTCCCAGGCTTACACAATGGTCTATAATACTCTACTTACTCCAGAAAGATGCAAAGGATCGAAAATAGGAGTGACGTGACGGCATCGTAAAGCTGACCATACATGATATACGAGGTACATTCATCCAATGTACACCACACAGAACAGGTACCTGAATGCCACACAACCCAAACTTGTCCCGCTCCTCCCCCCTTTCGGCAATTTCATTGGCTAATTGACCGCCATAGCCCACCACTGGGTGCAGGCACAATAGAAAGCACTCCGCTGAACCATGCGCAGAGATGCTCCTCCCCGTCCCGCTAGATCCAGGAATAATCACCGGAATGGGCCCATGTTTCGGATATTGTTGTTATGTAAAACAGCATCCTGCAAGAAATCACAGTTGCCCCTGAGCAGCACTCGCTTCCCCAATCACGTGCCCAGTCTTGACCGTTGGCCGCTGTGGGCGATGGGCACAGAACAGAGACTATCGATACGGTAGAGTGCGGTACAGTGCGGTACAGTGCGGTACAGTGCTCGTACCAATCTTGTTACCTGGGCGTGTTCCAGTAGGGGACTCCGTACAGACTCCCTACACCCTAGTATTGGGCTCGTAGCTGGTTTATATCAGGATACGAAAGAGGACCCCCCCGAGACACCCGACTTTACTTAACATATATACTGGTCTGGTAAACTCTGCCACCCACACAACCCGCACAACCCGCATCTTGATGATGCCGCATTCTTGCCGCATCATCACGACGCGCGTATTGCATGTGCCCAGCGTATGCCCAGGGTAAATGAGAGACATCGCAATACAGATCTTCTCCGCAATCTCGTACAATAGTACCGGCACAGTGACTCTAGTGCATCTTGGATTTGCACAGCCCCTTGAACCACCCTGCTCCAGTCACCCACAGCCAATCCCTTCTCACTCCCAAGGCCCATCCAAGGCCCATCTCCCCCCATCTCCCCCAATCCCCCTAAGGTCCATCTGAGGTAGTACCGCCAATCCCCCCTGACGCCCCAAGATTGATTGATCTGGGTAGAGATATGAAGCATCTTCGGACCGCCTTTGTTTGATCTTGCTCGTATTTCCTCCTCCTGTCTCTGTATTCATATTTCCGCCGTTCGCACCTTCCTTTCTGTGCGAATAGCTGCGTCTTTTTTCTCTCAGTCGCGCCTTCTCAACACTCTTTTAACACCTATTAAACTACTTACCTTTGGGTTTCTTTCGTTAACTTAACAATTGATCGTCCAATTGACTAAACGGCTCCAATTATCTTTCCCAGCATCGCAATCATCATCAACAGACCCAGTTCTTACGATTCTGATCTTCAGAGAGAGTTTACAAGATCATCATGAAGTCCTACAGTCTTGCGTCTGCTGCGGCTACAGCATTCGCTGGAGCTGCCCTCCTTGTCTCATCTGTCAAGGCGAGTGTGGACCCCATCGTGATCAAGGTTTGTCCATGTCTATCCCAACCTCGCATTGAGCTTCCCCTCACATATCCCAGGGATCCCACTTCTTCTACAAGACGAACGGCACCGAATTCTTCATCAAGGGTATCGCATACCAGGAACAGGCAGCCGCCAACGGCACCGCGACCAGCTCGACCGATTTCACCGACCCTCTGGCTGATGAGGCCAGCTGCGCTCGCGATGTGCCATTGTTGGCTGAGCTCGGTACCAACGTCGTCCGCGTCTACGCGATTGACCCCACCAAGAACCACAAGAAGTGCATGACTCTCCTCGAGGAGGCCGGCATCTACGTTATTCAGGATCTTTCCAACCCCCAGAACTCCATCAACCGCGCCCAGCCGGAATGGACCACGACCATCTTCGCGGGCTACGCCGCTGTCATCGACGAGATGGCCCAATTCACCAACACCCTAGGCTTCTTTGCTGGTAACGAAGTCTCCAACCAGGCTAACAACACCGATGCCAGTGCTTTCGTCAAGGCCGCTGTCCGTGATTCCAAGGCTTACATCAAGGCCAAGGGTTACAGACCTATCGGTGTTGGTTATGCCACCAACGATGATGCTACGATCCGTGTCGATCTGGCCAACTACTTCAACTGCGGAAAGGCCGAGGATTCCATCGACTTCTGGGGTTACAACATCTACTCTTGGTGCGGAAGGTCTAACTTCCAGAAGTCCGGATATGCGGCCAGGACCAAGGAGTTCGAGACCTACAACGTTCCCGCTTTCTTCGCTGAGTACGGTTGCAACGTGCCATCTCCCCGTGTCTTCACCGAAGTTCAGGCTATCTACGGTCCCCAGATGACTGGCGTCTGGTCCGGTGGTATTGTCTACATGTACTTCGAGGAGGCCAACAACTACGGTAAGTCCCTCTCCGAGCTACATTATCTCAGAATATTGTCTAACAACGCACAGGTCTCGTCCAGGTCAAGGGTAACGCCGTCTCCAAGCTCCCTGATTTCAAGGTCCTCGCCAGCCAGATTGCCAAGGTCTCCCCCACCGGTGTCTCCATGGCTTCCTACACCCCCACCAACACCGCTGCCCGCACCTGCCCATCTGTCAACGGCGCCTGGGCCGCCAGCAGCACCCTTCCCCCGGCAGCCAACGCCGAGGTCTGCGACTGCATGGTCAAGTCCCTCGGCTGCAAGGCCAAGTCCGGCATGAAGGGCAAGGACATCGCCACGCAATTCGACTACGTGTGCGGTAAGGACGCCGCCGCCTGCACCGGCATCCTCGCCAACGGCACCACCGGCAAGTACGGCGCCTACTCCATGTGCACGTCCGAGCAGAAGCTCTCCTTCGCCTTCAACCAGTACTACCAGTCCCAGGGCAGCGCCGCCACCGCCTGCGATTTCAGCGGCACCGCCGTGACCCAGGCCGGCGCCACCGCTGGCAAATGCTCCCCGCTCCTCGCGGCTGCGGGCAAGGATGGCTCCGGAACCATCGCTTCTGTCGGCACTGGCACTGGCACTGGCAGCAGCGCCTCGGCGACCTCTTCCAGCGCTGCTGTTGGCGGATCCATGGTCCCGCGCTTCGAGATGGGTGTCCTGTCCATGGGCTCGTACATCTTCGCTACCGTGCTCGCGGGGATGGGTATGATTCTTCTGTAAACAAAAAAACAAGAAACGCAATAATCCAAATTCAAACTTGGGGGGCGCTTATCCATAGTAGTTTATTGTAGTGCTTTTTTTTTATTTATGTTTATACATGTGTAGTAGTTGTGTGTGATGGGGGAGGGAGGGGACATGTTTACTTTTTTATGATTCTTTTGGAGCATTCATTGCCGGTGGATGGGGGGTTAGATGCGGGTTCAATCAAGGAGGATATCTTTGAGCTTGGCTTGGCATGAGGTTGGATAGGGTGGATAGAGGGGTGTGTAGTAGTGTATTGGAAGTAATTCGCGCTTAATTAGAAGTTTTGTGCGCACATTTTTTGCATCTTGGCTATGCTATGTTATGTGTGAATGTGTCTCTTGTATTATGTATCATCGAGTTACTCGGCTCGTTCTTCTGTTCTCCTGGAGGACTGGTCTTGGTAGCTGGCTTATCGGTTTTGGATAGCATAGCTTATCACGCCCGTTGCCCCATCAACATACGTACCCGTAAACACCAATCGATCGACGACGACGACGACGACGATCGCGAGAAATTCAATCAGCGACGACCTCATACGACACCGACAATCTGTATTATTAAACAGCAGGGCAGGTCAGAGCAACGCAAGAGCTGCGAGGGAATATAATACATCCTTACCGGTGTGAGGAACAACATGGCACGCCGAGCGATCGTGATTGAAGACAGTGAGGACGAACTCCCTGAGCTAGCGACCCTTTTGCGAGCCAAGGATCTGAAAACTGTAAAAGATGGGCCAAAGAAGATAGAAGTAGAGGTGCCACTCAAAGTAAAGCCCAGGAGGAGGGTGTTGAATGGGGTGTCTGATAATCCGCTTCTGAGGCCGTTGGGGAGGGAGGTGGGGAGGGAGAAAGAGAGGAAGGGGAGGGGAAGGGCGGCTTCGTCGGCGCTGGTGGCTGTTTCTGTTTTTGGGGGCGTGAGTGTGAGTGTTGTGGAGGAGAAGGAGGTGGTGGTGGTGCAGAAGAAGAAGGGGACCGCCGGGGGTGATCAGAAGAAGGCGGAGAGGCTACAGAAGACTGCGATGGTGGCGGAGGTAGTGGAATGCTTGGAGAGTCTGGGTGATAGCTTTAATGGGGGTATGGATAGGTCTGAGGGGATCAACGAGGAGATTAGGATGCTTCATGGGACGGGTAAAGCGGCGGTTGAGCAAGTACCGGGTGATGATGTGGAAGTAGGCAATGTGGTGGTGGACTTCAAAGGGCTGCAACTGGAGGAAGAAGAGGATGTTGCAAAGTCGAAATCACGCAGGGGGAGGGTGGTGAATCCTGTTGCCATTGTGCATGATGAAACGGAAGAGGAAGATGGCGACTCGCCAGTTGTTGATACGAGGCCAAGGAGGGTGAGGACAACGAAGCCTGTTGTTGTCGTACGAGCTGAGACTCCGGTGGAAGATGATTCGCCTGTTGAGGATGAGTCGGAGGACGTGTCTGATTTTATCGTCAGCGATGATTCTTCAGTGGAGGAGTTCGAGGAGGAGGAGGAAGATCTCAGCCCGGTACCGGCACCGAAGTCTGTGAGGAAACTGATGCGAGGGAGACGCCCAGATAAAACGTCACAATCAGAGGCGCCAAAAGCAAAGGAGACCCGACCTTTACATCTCGATTGGAGCGATACCAAGGAAGAAAGTGTGGCGCCACGTCCAGTTACAAGACGTCTATTCCCCACAGAGAAGGACCAAAATACAACTGGAGACTTCGAGGAAGAATGTCCCATCCTCACTTACGACCCACCAACCAGCAAAGCAAGCCGCAAACCAGCGAAGAAAACCATCTTCACAACACCACCCCCAAGCCCAAAAAAGACCCTCGTCTCGCCCAAAAAGGCCCCCAGAATCCCCACCGCCGCACACAGCCCTAGCACAGACGACTTCTGGAAAGCCGACGTAGTAAACGACTGGAACGATGAGTTCTCCCCACAGAAACCCCTTCGGTCCCTCAAACTCGCACCAAGCACCGAAGACCTCACCGGCTCCCCGCGAAAAGCCGTCCCCGCGAAGAAAGACAAAGCGCTCATAGAACGAAAGAAGAAGTTCAACGAGAACAAACACGCCATAGCCCTCTCCTTCCTCCGCGAACTCGACTCCGAAATCACAGACGGCAAAGTCTCCTCCCTCGCCGCCAGCACAGGGGGCATCTCCATAATCTGGTCCAAGAAACTCAACACCACCGCCGGCCGCGCAAACTGGAAGCGCGAAGCCATCCGCTCTCGCCCCCTCTCCCCCAACCTCCCCCCCATAACCACCTACCGGCACCACGCCTCCATCGAGCTAGCCGAAAAAGTAATCGACGACGAAGACCGCCTCCTCAATGTCGTGGCGCACGAGTTCTGCCACCTGGCGAACTTCATGGTCAGCGGCGTGACGAATAACCCGCACGGGAAGGAGTTTAAGGCGTGGGCTGCGCGGTGCTCGGAGAGGTTTGGGGGGAGGGGGATTGAGGTTACGACGAAGCATAGTTATGAGATTGCGTTTAAGTATGTGTGGCAGTGTACCCAGGGGGGGTGTGGGTTGGAGTTTAAGAGGCATAGTAAGAGTATTGACCCCAAGAGGCATACGTGTGGGCGTTGTAAGGGGAGGTTGGTGCAGACGAGGCCGGTGCCGAGGGGGGAGGTGGGGGGGGTGAAGGTTATGGGGGAGTATCAGGCGTATGTTAAGGAGAATATTGGGAGGGTTAGGAAGGAGAATGTGGGGAGTCCGCAGAAGGATATTATGGCGCTTGTGGGGAGGGGGTATAGGGAGTTGAAGGCGGAGAGGTTGAAGGGGTTGGGAAAGAGTGGGTTATTGCTTGAGAGTGTGGTGGATGAGAAGGGGGTGGAGGATGATCTGGTGGAGGCGATTGTGAAGAAGATCGACTTTTTGGATCTCACGACCCCATAGTGGGGTGGTGACGATGGGACAGAGGTCTCGCTTTAAGCGTGGTTGTATTTATCTATCTACCTAATTGAAAGCCGTGGTGCTTGTCATAATTGTTTCATGAAGTTAACTCGGGGATATCCATCTCCAAGGTCATATACTTTCTCATCCCACCGTTTCCCAATCCCAATCCATCTACCATTTCCATAGCCCTCCCTCAAGCATGCCCGCTTATATCATTCAAAACTTCAGCCTCCACCCTCCATCCTTCCCTAACCTCTCAGCCTCCATCCCCCATCCTTCCCTAACCCCCAACAACCACACACCTAAGCCTCATCAAAAAGCCCCCAATCCCTAACCTTAAAGCTCTCCCAAATCACCGACGCATACTCAACCGCATTACTAATCAGCTTCCCCTGCCTCCCCAACTCCAGATCCACATCCTCCTCCGAATACTCCCCCTTGATATGCGGCACATTAATCGTAATCAGCACATCCGTCTTCTCCCTCTCCAGACGGATCAGATTCAGCACAATGGCTGTGAAATCCGGCGCTGGGTTGCGCGCTTCTGGGTCGGGCCGCGGGGTTTGCGTCGCGATCAGGGTGTACGCTGGGGTGTCGGGTCTGTTCATCGCAGTCAGTTAATCAGTCGTCTGTCTGTTGGTCGGTGGGCACGTGATTACGGGGTAGCTTGACGTAGAGAGGGCTATGGTGGGGGAAGCAAAGCAGAGCGCAAGAGACGTACGGTAGGTTGGAGAACTGTGTATCAGTCGTGCTCCAGACTTTGAGCAGGTCAGAGTCAGAGTCGACAATATCCTCGAGGTGGATGGTCAGCGCGGCGCCATCGGTGGCGTCGGTGCTGCCAGCGGGGCCGACGCGCTCGGTGATGTCGAAGATGATGCTTGTGAAGCCCTCTTTGTCCAGGTAGACTTCTTGGTTATCGGGGACTTGGCGGATCGTGCTGGAGGAGTTAGAGGGGGTGTCTCAGTATCATTGCGATCGAAGTCGCAGTGGGGAGGGTGAAGCACCTGACGTCTGCGAAGGTGGTGGGGAGCTCTGCTGTGAGTGCCCCGCCAAAGAGAGGTGTTTTTCGGTATGAGGGCATGATGAAAAGCTTGTGCGCGGTGGGAAAGGCTTGGGTTGTAGTTCGTCTGTTTTTATGTGTCTGTGGTATATGAGGTTTTGATGTTTGAGTGCTGGTAAAGGTTGATGGGCCTTGGTAGATATGTTGGTTGATGTGCTGGTGTTTCAATTTATTGGCTGCCTACTATAATTACCTCGCTTCAAGCTGAATGATTGGCGGATGGCATGATCGTCATGGTGGAGGGGCGAATTCAAGATTCTGGAAAACTGGTGATACATGCTTTAAATAGGTACGATATTCATATATTTATTATTTATTACTGTGAATATTTTATTTCTTGCATTAAGAC
Source organism: Pseudogymnoascus sp. 03VT05 (assembly GCA_001662645.1). Lineage (NCBI taxonomy): Eukaryota > Fungi > Ascomycota > Leotiomycetes > Thelebolales > Thelebolaceae > Pseudogymnoascus > Pseudogymnoascus sp. 03VT05. The sequence continues at coordinate 207,065 of KV459353.1, read as the reverse complement.
GTGCTGGTGAGCAATCGCCAGGCCACGCAAACACTGTAGTATTTATTTACGCTCTCTTCCCCACGGATGGTTTTAACCCTGGCTTGTAGGAGGTGGATCCAGGAGCCATAGTGGATAAACACTATTTCTCTACCTGGAAAGGAAACTGCGACTCTGGTGCCTCATCAATTATTATCGTCGCCGTAGCAAAGGTCGATGAATATCAACATGAAAACCACCCATACCAAGGGTCCAATTGTGCCAAAATCCAAACTTGAACCCACCATCTCCATAGGCGAGAAATCCACCAAAAAAATCATTTTTTCGAACTATTCAGACCATTCTTGACCCATGAGGTATGTAAAATGAAGCTCAAAAGGGCAAAAAAGTATTTGATCTGAACGTATCAGAAGTTTGATTCCAAAGATTTGATGAATGGAGTATTATGGACATGAGCCACGGTCATCTCTGGTAAAAGGCTGTAGGGTAATTAGTATGGGTTGCGCGGAGTCATGTGACATTCAAATGAGGAGCGCTTACCAAGAAATGAATGCACTAGCTTGTTCCACTCCATAACTTACGCGGAGCTATTGGGGTAGATGAGGGTAGATGGCCAAACTCAGAAATTAAATATTTATATTTTCTACTTTCTCACAACAACTAGGGGAATTGAACTGTATTAAAGGGCTTACACAGTGGCAAGCATCAACACTTTCAAATTTGAGTTAAAACGTACTACAGGATATTTTTCTGCTTCATTTCGGGACTGTCAGGGTTATATTGGTAACGACTCTACGAAAGAATTGGACCCCTCATGGCCTTTAGATTATTACTTTAGCATGATCACGATGGGAACTCGGCGAAAGGAGTGGTACTCTTCTTGAGCTTCAGATTATTATAGACTCAGTAGACTCATCAAATTACATCGCTCAGTAGCTAATCGTATTATAACAACACAAACCGCTAATCAAACATACATGCAAGCATATGCAACCACCAAGCCCAACAATGATATGTAACGCCCCCCCCTCAACCAGACCCCCTCCTATCCTCAGCGGAGATTTGCTGTACAGTATATACTGCCAAATATCCTATCACACCCATCATATCCATTATACACCATCGGTTCGTTAATCCTACACCATCGCTGCTCCATCTATCAATCGATCTCCCAGCTATCGCCAAACCCTCCTGGCGGCCCCTTAACAGCTTTATGCCTCACCATCTGACTGCTCACCGGCGTCTTCGTCCCATAATCATCCACATCCGCATCATCCCACTGATCACACATGAAATCCCCATCTCCATAATCCCACTGCCCAACAACCTCCTCCCCTCCCTCATCAACACCGAAGACAGCACCGCGCCACTGCCCGGCCTTGATCTTCGCCGCAATCTCAACCATTATCTGCACGAGATGGCTCGGGGGACTCATAAGGATCTCCCATGTCTTCTGGATGATGGCGGTGGGGAGGTGGCGTGCGGTTCTCAGATGCCGGGCTCGCGACAGGGATGGAGAGAAGAGGTTTGCTGGTGATGGGAGAGGTGAGAGTGCTCGTCTGCTAGATGAGCGCTCACTTACTGATCTATGTTTGCGTGTATCTGCGACTACCACTTCCGCTGATGGGGAAGCATCCTCGTAGACCTCTTCCTCATCGTGGTCCTCCTGAATCTTATGGGCTGGAGTCGGAGTTGTTGGTGACGGCGGCGACGATTGTAGTAGAGAGCCACTCAATTTAGTTTCTGGAGTATCGACCATTGTCCAGACGCCCGGGGTATTAGGGGTTTCTGAGTTAGGGCTATTTGTTAATTCTGAGACGCTTTGCGGCTCGGGTGTTCGCTTTGGAAGCTTTATATTATCGTGTGGGTAGGGGTATGTAGTTGGTGTAGAGGGTCTCGAGTCCGAGGAAGCTGGAAATATTGGTGTAATGGGGCTGTGCCATGACTGCACCGTGTGGAAAGAGTCCTGACTCGAGGAGAAGTTGGATAAAGTTGAGTCCTCGGACTTTCTACCAACCGGCGAGCCAAGAGATAGACCCTTCTTGTTTTTGGAAGGAGGAGAAGTCATCAGCGTCAGTTGTGGAGGCGCTGTCACTGATCGTCCGGTGTCTAGGATTTCCGGCCGGCTTAAGGGTTCTAGTTTAAAGATATGTGGGATTGCGGCCCGAGGAAAGTAATTCCGAGGAGTGATGTTCGTATCATCAGTCGCATCACTATCCGTGTCCATCTCAGGGACTGCTGGGTGGTCATCAGAGGCAGCGGCGGCATAGTAATCCTCCGTCTTCCCAGATTTCGGAGATATCTCCATCGACGCAACCTCGGTGTTGACAGATCTGGTGTCTGTATTGGCGGAACTCGGCCGCTCCACAGGTTTCCAGGGCTTCTTCTTGACAGGTGTTTGAGGTGGCTCGGGTAGCTCAATATGAAAGCTCCTGCTAAATGGGCAGGGCGTTTTCTCAAATAACAAGATTTGACTCAACACGTCTTTGAGCTCTTGTGATTTTGCCTTATGATTCGGGTCATCCAGCGGGACTTCAATGCGCCAGAATTGAGGTCGCCTGATCTGCAGTATAAATTTGGTCGCATCGTCGTCCACACACCAGCACCTAGATTTCGGCAACACTGGTTGTATAACACTGCTGCAATTTATGAATGCAACTGAACCGGGCGCCCTATAGATACGGAGAGGACCTGCATATATCAACCATTAGAAAACAATAAAAAACGCAGAGGTTTGTTGTTTTATGACTTGTCACTTACCAACTGCAATGGTTCTCTCAAAGGTAGAAGACCATGGTAAAGTCCCAACCTCTTCCTCAACATCAGCCAGGTTCGGAGTGTTTAGACTTGATCGTCTCTGGAAGACAGAGGAAGAGCCAAAGGATTCGAAAGACACAATCCGCACCGACGGGTGTATATACAGGCTTTCGATAGATTCTGAAGATGCCGGCTTTTCGCGTTGTGTCCAGTTACTCGAAGTTGAGGGCCGTAAAGGTAGCGTAACTGCGCGTTTCATCGACGACTGTGTCGGAAGCGACGACGGGAGTTCTTGCGCCATGTTGATATATGAGAAGTCTGTATCACCTACAGCCCTTCATCCCATCTCATGCGGCGAGGCTACTTGGGTGTAGAGTTCGTATGGCGGCGCATCGGATTCGTGGGGAAAGTCGAGTTGTTTTGTTCGACTCGGGAGATTGTTGCATATATTGGGTAGATCCCTAGTGGAGACTCGGCGGTGACACTCCTCTTTCTGGGGAGGTCATCAATGAGAAGCCATCACAAAAAAATATGTCGCAGAGTCACTGTCTCACAACATACTGGTGCTGGTAACTGTGAAGATAGGGCGCGGCTGGGGATCTCTAGCGTCCCGGCCCCTTGACGGCGATGACGATCCGGTGCCGCAAGCTCCACAACTAGCGAGGCTGGGAAACAGGGCCATATCTACCCCACGTAATATCTTACAGTCGCGTGCAACACAACATAACCTATCTTCACCACAATGTCCCAACGAAGAGGAAAAGTCCAGGTGCCTCTGGTAACCCCAGAGCAAGAAGAGAAACTCAAAAAGAAGCTTGAAATCAAGAACTTTGATCTCAATGCCATACTGCGAGGAGCACAGCTGACAGTCGTTGGAGGTACGAGCTTACTCAATACCATCTTTGAATTATAATATCTGACCGAAACAAGCTCTACGAGCACTACAGAACCCGGCTCTCTTCACCTCCGAGCATTATAAGCAAGCAGCTCTAGCTGTCGCAGCTGGAATTGCTATTCGAATCCTAATAGCAATACCAGTAAGCCAATTCAAGCTTATGGGCAATGACGCAAGGCTGATTATTTCTCCAGATCGTCGGAATCAAAATATTACTATGGTTCCTATCCTTCTTCGTCAATTTCGACGCCGTATCATGGGATGACAACCTCGTCAGCGGCCTGGATTTCATACAGAACTACGTCCTCCAGGTCCCCTTCTTCCTCATGACCCTGATGCGCTACATAACCCCCACCCTGGACAACATGTTCATGGACTCCCTCCGCTGGGTCGACTCCACCTACCAACAGAAGCACAAGAACGACGACCCTTCTCACCTCCGGCCGCCATATTACCCGAACATGAGTCTCTACTCCACCAGAGACGGCAGCACGCACAGCAAATCCACCGCCGAAGCCCTAACCCGGCTATTCATCCGCCGCGGCAAGAAAGCCGGTATCTCCCTCGTCATCTTCGCCTTATCATACACACCCTACGTAGGCCGCCTCGTCCTCCCCGCTGCTAGTTTCTACACCTTCAACGCCTCGGTCGGTCTCGGTCCTGCGCTCCTCATCTTCGGAAGCGGCATCTTCCTACCCCGCCGCTACCTCGTTATCTTCTTGCAATCATACTTCACCTCTCGCAGTCTGACGCGCGAGCTGCTCGAGCCGTACTTTAGCCGTATCCAGTTCACGGCTGCGCAGAAGAAGAAGTGGTTTTATGACCGCTCGGGTCTGCTGTTTGGGTTCGGCGTCGGGTTTTACATATTCCTCCGTATCCCGCTGTTGGGCGTCCTGATCTATGGTATCGCCGAGGCGTCGACGGCGTATCTGATTACGAAGATCACGGATCCGCCACCACCGCCTGCGCAGAGCGTGGGGTTTGCGGAGAGCCAGCAGAGATGGACGAATAAGCATGAGTTTCTGAGTTTGGATTGGGCGAACTTGGATTCTCATGCTGGGCATGTGAAGGGTGGGCAGGGAGAGGGTGCTAGGAGTACTAATTACGAGAAGAGCGAGCTGTGAGGGGAGAGCTGGTGGAGGATGCGAGGAAGCGAAGACTGGAAATGATAAAATGTAAAATTGGGATCTTTTAACGACAATATGAATACTAAATAGAGCCATATACTGAATGAGCATATACGACCCTTAGGGTGCTCCCTCGTCTTGCAAACAGAGAACAGAAGTGATATCACAAGTTAAAAAAAATCCGCCTGACGCCATATAGCTTCATATGTAACCGTAAATTCATGACAGACAATGATAATGCCTCTTCCAGATCTAACCCCCCCCCCAACCTTCCCAAACGCCCCCCCACGCCCAACTCCCACTTCCCCACCTCACGACTTCTGCTCAACCATATCATAATGCCCCGTCTGCTGCGCATGCACCGCCGCCATCGCCTCCCCATACCCGACCCACCCACAATTCGTACACCTAATCGCCATCTCCCCCACATTCGTGAAATAATGCTTCCCCTGCAACACCTTGCACAATTGCTTCGCCTTGACCAGGATATCGTCGTCGTATGAGTCCCATACCCGCTTGTCCAGCTCGGGAGGGTTGTCGGCGATGGTGTGGGGGGGGTCGGAGGGGGATTGAACGATCGTGTCGTAGTGGATGCCGGAGTAGACGAGGATGCAGCGGATGGGGGAGCCTTCGTTGAAGCGGTCTATGCGGAGGGTCTGGGGGGGTGTTAGTCTTGCCTGCCTCCGAAATCTGAAGCGCGCGGGGTTGAGAGGGGGAAGGAAGGGGGGAAGGCGTACCTGGACATCAATACTGCAAACCTCGATCTTAAAATGCTTCGACAGAATAGCCAACTCGATCGCCCCGCCCCACGCATCCTCCGTCTGGATCCAGCGACAGTAATCGTCCGGCGTCCGATTGTCAAGGACGACTTTGGTATACACATCCGGCTCCTCCTGTATCTGCGACGCTACCAGCGACCTTAATTCCAGCATCGACAAGTCATCGCCTGGTAGCACCGCGGCGGCGAACGCGCGGAAGAGACAGCTGTTATCGTCGGGCATGACCCGCATCACTGTCGCACCCCTGTAAGCGTTTGCGCCGGGTAACTGGAAGAAGAAGAAGAAGAGCTTACCTAAAGTGGCGCCGCGATCCGGCAAAGGGAGCTCGGGTGTGTCCTCGGCCATCGTTCTTACTGTGTCGTGCTGTGCTGTGGTGGGGTATGGGGGGTGCGGCGGGATGGCGGGGTGCTACCTTTATAGCTATCTGATTGTCTGGGGAGCTTAGTCAAGCTAGCGGCGTGGCGAATGGGGGGGGTGATTGGCGTTGGAACTGGAGGGGTGAGTGGGTTGTGATTCGCTGCTGCCACGTCTATTGGCGGTTTTGGGGGAGAACTATCATATTGTGCGGTGTTTGTTTGCTTATTGTAAGTTGTTGGTGTTGTGCAGCAAACTTGGGCTGGACGGGGTGCTTCGGTTCACAATGCTAGGGACCAGACTGGGATATGAAGCCCAATGAATGGGGTTCCGAGGTTACAGTCACCGTCCGGGTATATGTATAGGGATACAAGGGAAGTATAGCAAACATGCTTTTTATCAATCATTTCATATATTCCAGTCCATAACGGCTCCTAATGTATTTATTGCTCTCCAACCGGCTTTCTCGTGAGACCCCCCATGGAAGTCAAATACACCACACACTTCTATGTGATATACGGCCTTGTTAAAAAGCCCTCCACCCTCCTCTCACCCCCCATCCCAACCCACATCTACGGCTTCGGGATATGTATAGACTTACTCGTCATCAAACACCCACTAACCACAAACAATCCCAACACCGGATGAAACTCCAGCAGACTACCCTCCAGCACCGTCCCAAACGGCAATTCCCCATGCACCCACCCCTGGCCCACCCAGTACCCCATCAGCCCCGCAATCGACAAGGTCGTCGGGATCGGCGTGCCCTCGAAATACTGCGATTTGCCAGTAGCGTCTTTCGGGACGTTGGCGACGGTGACGTTGAAGCGCGCGAGGCGGGTGAGGCCGCAGAGAACGAAGAAGGCGAGGATGAAGTGGTCGAGGGGGGTGCGGAAGCCGATTGCAAAGGCGGCGGCGGCAGGGGAGACGCCGAAGGATATCTATTCGGGTTGGGTCAGCACATTGCTCTCCCATTCATCCATCCATGCATTCAACTTCCCACCACCGGTTACGGGGTATAGAGAGAGAGGGAGAGACATACCAAATCAGCCAAAGAATCCAATTCCTGCCCCATCAAACTACTCTTCCTCCTCCACCTCGCGACCTTCCCATCAAAGAAGTCGAAAAACAGCCCCAACGGCATCAACGCCAGCGCAGCCCACAGATTCCCCAGCTCGCCGGGGGGACCGGCCATATACCGCATAGAGGAGAAGATGGACATGACGCCGCATAGGCCGTTGAGCTCGGTGATGAGGTCGGCGAGGTGCAGGGCGCGGATGAGGCTGAAGTGGCCGGTTTCTTCGCTAAGGAGAGTGGTTTGTTTGTCGACTACTACGGGGGGGGGGGAGGGGGGGGTTAGCTGAGGGTCAGGTCTGGGGGGAGGTGGGATACACGCAGAGCTGAGAGGGTGAGAGGGGAGGGAGGTAGACTCACCATCTTCAGTTTTCGCGGCCTTCGCGCCAGCAGAGGTGCGTTTCGACATATCGTCTTCTTCTTCTGTGTCTTCCCTTCGTCACTCGTAGCAAAAGAAACCCAGCAAAAACCCTTTCCAACAAAGCTTTCCTCTTCAAATCTTAAACTTCAATCGTAAAATCCTAGCCACAAAAAGAAAATTCAGCTCCAGCGTCGTGATGTGGTGTTTTCTTAATGAATAAATGTGATGTTGCGTGCAACACCTCAACAAGAAAGGCGCCGCAAAATCTTGGCCTAGCCGCGATTTACCTGCTTGCTGGCCGGAGCTCAGCTCAGCTGTGCCTACTTTCGCTTCCGCCACACAACCAAACGTCATCCCCTCCCCTCCCCCATCCGATCCCCTAGCTCTCCTCTGCTCACCGCCATGCCACCCACATATGGTGTTAGAGCTCAGACCAAGTCTTGTTTTTTTGCGCGTATGTCACCCAGCCCCAGCCACACACAGGTTTTGGCCGCCCAACAAATGGGCTTTTCACATGGTCGCTGTCGCAGATCATGTTTATTTCACACCATCACAGCGAAAATAAAGTAAAAAGGGCAATTGAAATGCAAGTATAGACAAATTCGTCTCTTGTTTGTTGCCAGTTTATCTACCTTCATCCCCATTCAATCCAATCCAAGAATTACCCGTCTCTGTATCCCCTCAAAATGGAGCCAATCCCCCCAAAAAGCAGCCCTCTCCCATTTCCAAAAACTCCGGCCAGTATAGTAGCTCATTACCCATTCATAAACCCCCATTCCCTTCCTATCCAGTCTAGACCCCCGCAACCCGCCGATCGGAGGGCGGGCAAATTTATTATACAACGGCACCAATCCTGGATGCCGCTCTAAGATTCAACAAATATGTACGCACCGCACCCATCCCCAAGGCATTTGACATGCCGCAGGGAGCAGTCTGAAACCCCCGTACCAGCCATAGGCTCTTCGAACGCATCGTTCAAGCTTTAATCACCATGTCGGTCTGCTCCCTCGTTTTCGTAATTAACCTCGCCTCCTCTTCTATACTCTCACTTCAGCGCGTAATGATGAGCGAGAGGCCATCCATCCACTGTCCACAAGAGCCCGAAATACCCGCCACCGAGTATCCCCGCGGCGGTATTAAAGTGTGTCTGCAAAGAAGGCGTTAGTTGCTGATCCCCTAATTGAATGGGAGGGGGTAAAGGGGCTTTGTATGAACTTACCCAGATCCACCATGTGCATTGCCATAGATTTCCGATTTACGGCCGCAGCTGGTTAAGAGTTGGATGCCATCAATCCAGAATCCCGAGCGCACGTAGAAACCCAAAATGCATTCTCCTCGACGCGTATCTGCAGGGAAAGAAAAGTCAGTATTACGTCTAGTTTCGCTAAGGAGAACAACATACCAAGGTAAAAATCACTCCCCCCCTCCTTCCCCCCTCTCTTCCCAATAAGTTGCGTCGAAGTATCCTCATAAATAAACTCAATCCCATCCAGCGCAAACCCATGATAAAACTTAATTTGCGTCAGCAGTTTCATCTGCTTCAACACGCTATCAAAGATGATCTCCTGCGGCTCCGAGCCCTGCGTCTCCGACCGCCCCAGCTTCGCCCCGCGGAAAGCAACTTGACCATTCTTCAGCTTCAGCATCGACGCCTTAGACGCTAGGAGTCCGAAGTCCTCTATCTCCGTACTCTCACCACCGATCGACTTAACAGCTAGTCTTATTTTCCTCGATTTCCGATCATCAGGCAGCCTACCGCGCAGATCCAGTTCCGTTAGCACAACCTGTCGCTGGATAGGGCCACGGCCGTTGCCATCGCCGTATTCGATCCAGTTATGGCACGTCTCGTCGCCCTCGGTGAATATCTCTATGTATGCAACGCCGGAGTTCGCAGTAATCAAGACATTGCCGCTATCCACAGGCCAAGCGTGTATACTCCTGTCCGCGCACAACTTCGGGTCGCTCACTACGCGGAAGCATGGATGATTCCTAAAGCGTAGACAGTCGAGACGATGCCACCCACACTCGTCTTTTGGGAGAACGAGACCACCCTTCTCATTCGTCCGGACAGAAAACGGCTCTCGGCTGGTGAATGTTCGGTTGAATGTGATGTAGTCTCGCAGCATGACGCCGTTCTCCTGGTGAGGGCATCCGAATAAATGGCCTGTCTCGTGTAGGTGTGCGCCAATACCGATGTTGGCAGCTTCCCAGCTGCTCCCGGACTGATTGGCGTCGTTGGCTACGAAGTTGGTGTCTGTTCGGGTGCAATCCGTGAAGGCTGGCACCACTTCTTCAAGGCTGGTGGGATAGGAGTGCAAGGCGTGAGAGCCAAAAATTCCCATATGGATCCTGCCGTGCGTACCACCAAGCGCCGCATGCCCTGTGACTAGGTTCGCGGCCTTATCCCAGTGCGAGTCCAATATCAAAACAGATACATATTGGTGCTGACCCGGACTCGGCTTGAAGTACTCCTCCACAGCCTCTCCCGCAATCTTGAACAAGTCTCCGCTCATTTTCGCCGTTGGGTTCTGCTGGGCCCTGTCAATTGATCGGATCTCAGCAACCGTCTTACTACTCCTGATAACATGGATCTTGGCCTCGTTCCTCATAGTGCCGTCCTCACGATCCCGGTAGTTCGCCGTCCCAGTCTGCCATTCCTCTTCGAATCGGAAACAGCGTCTGCCCATCTTATTCCTGAACATCTGCTCTGCGGTAAACGCCTGCCATAAGTACGCCGCCATCCGGAACTTCTTTATAGCGACATCAAGGCCGTTACCTTCCTGCTCAATGCGCGCGGGCGTCGAGTCGAAGGTGGCGGGGGAGTCTGCGCCGAGGAGGATTACCAATTGCAACGGGGGCGAGTTTGCCATGGGCATCATGTGAATTGTGATGAACGTCGAGTGTATCGGGTTTGTGGAGTTGCTGTTGGCGAGTTTTGGGGAGGAGAAGTCGAAACGCAACTTATTCATACCCGGAGTAAGATATACTAGAGCCTTGAAATGGGATTCTGTCACCGGCCAATTGATGGCGGGGAAGTCATCGTCAAGACGGCTGAGGCTTATGTTCCCCTCAATTGCCTGTGCTTCTGCGTCCCCGACAGTGCCATTGATTAAGAGCACCTTCTGGTTTACCTGTACAATTGGTTAGTACCTGTCAATGGCTGGGGAAATTGGTATTATCATACCCATGCTCCATCTGAGATCGACTGTATGCGCGGTGCATAAGGCGATATAGGCAATGCACTGTGTACATTTGGCGATCCGAGTCCCGACATTCCAGAGACACTACTATTCCGCTTTCCAGAGCTCGTTGAAGCTGAAACCTGGGGTCGCAAGGGAAGCGACGATTTTGTTTGTGATTGGAAATCGGAATACGAGGCGAGGATTGGGTCTGGCGGTGTCTGTGAGCCCACGGCCGATCCTAGAGTCGACGAGGACTTTGATGTGGGCACTGTTCCATTGCTAAGATTGCTGCTGTCTGTCGACTTCTCGGTGCGGAAGCTGGCCTTTGATCTTCGGCGCAGGTTTTTCAGAAATGAGGGGGCCATTGCATGGCGCGTCTCTCGTCAATGCAACCTAAATTCTTCAGCAACTTGTGATAAGCTGCAGCTGTCCCTTGTCTTCCCGCGTGTCGTGAAAGGGCTTTGTTCTATTAGAGAGAGGTTTGTGATGCAAGAATCCGTCTCAGTCGGGTTTCAATAAAACTGCCTTTCCCTTGCTGGCTTTGTTTGGGTGAGTGACGTGTAAAGGGCAGTGAAATTGCTGGCAACGGCACAGCGTAGTGGGTGTATGTGAGACAGCTTTCTGCTGGTACCTTTTCGGAGCTACCTATGTTTAGCGATGACGATTGTCAAAGTGGAAAACTTGTCCAGACGCAGTTAAGGTTTGGCAAAAGTGGAACTTAAGATTGCGGAAACGATAGATTGGAGGAGGAGAAGTGGTTAGGGAGTCCGTGAGTATAGGATACTCACGTTCTCATTGGGAGAGAGAGAGGGAGGAAGGAGAGGGAGAAGGGGGAGAGGCAGTGGCGATGGAGAGCAAGAGCAAGAGCAAGAGCAAGAGCAAGGAGAAAAAGAAAGTAGAGTCTACACAACAATACTCCTCTGACATCATTTACAGTGCAAGAACAGAACAAATGCACGACTTTGAGCGGTACATATTCGGAGATATTCATAGAAAAGGAACCTTGCAAGCCTGGCCGAGTGGCCGAGCAGGATTCCAACTGGACGTGCACGGCAATATACTGGATACGATACTGGATGCCATTCACATTGTCCCGTATCCCACAGTATCCCACCTTGGCTCCCACCTTGGCTCCCACCTTGGCACGGCAGGCGTTAAAATCCAGAGCAGGGAGAGTCGTCGACAGAACACGTGCAGGGGGCTAGCTAGCAAAAGATGGAGCAGGAACAGGATGGGATTTGGGCCAGTGATGGCGAAAGGCCGTGTTCGCCAGGTCCTGGTGTCCCAAAGCCGGAAGAGGGATCGTCCATGGGCTAAGGAACGATAGCAGCGGTTGAGATGTAAGCAAGCTGCTGATGAAATTTCCTCGCTGGCTTCAGGTTCAGCGTAACTGGCTCAATTGAGAGGCCATCATACGACAACTATGACAATTGTGGTCCTGCATAACTGCAAGCCACCACCATCCATCCATCTTGATGCTGGCTGTTGCTGGCTGTTAATCCACGGCTCCTCGTTCAATCAATCAATCCTTTTGGCGGCAGGCGGCACACTCATCCCTGTGTCTGCGCTGTGCTGGGGAGCGATTCGGAAGGAGCACCTGCCGGAACAAGAGTTGATTAGCATTCGCGATTCTTGGAAAAGTTGGTGGAGCGAGGAAAAGCGTGGAGCTGTTGTAGCGTGGGCGTGGAGCAAGTGGTGGTGGTGGAGGGGCAAGAGTACAAGCCGTACAGGGCTGTTACTCTCTACTACTCCAGGTACAGGTACATGTTTGATCGTCGCCGGCGCTTGGTGAGTTGGTGGACATCTTGTGCATCCATCGTCCTTGGTGTGTGGAGCGGACTATGGTATGTACAGAGTACTGATAGACAGATAGTATGGCTGTTTGCGCGCGATGCGACGATGCGACGATGCGACGATGCGACGATGCGACGATGCGACGATGCGACCCATCACTGACCAATTTATAGGTTGTCTACCACAGAGTAGCATGGGAGAGCGGCACGAGGGAACCACTTTGCTTGGTATACTCGTGCTTTGGCGTCGCGTTGGCGTTCTGTGTTTGTGCCAAGTGCACTCACTCTACTTATATATGCCGACCCATCGATCCTCGCTGAACATCCGGGGGAGATGCTCATCTCATGCTAATCGCATGCTCATCTCATCTCATTACCATCCCATCTCTATCTGATCCGCATCTGCACACTGCACTGCACACTGCACTGCACACTGCACTGCACACTGCACATAACTGCTGCTCACCCAGTCCTTCAGCCCTGTGAAGCTTACCCAATTCACCCGGGATTGGCCCTCAGCTCACCTCCTCACCTCCTCACCTCCCCCCTCCCCTCATGTCAGCTCACCAAGAGGACACCTCCCGTGTCTATCACCCAGACATCCCCGGAGAGTAGATGGAGATGTCTGAGATGTCCCAGATCGATGGAGCAGACAGGCAGACACTACTAACGGCTTGAAGAGAAATCCCAGAGACATCATAGGCAATCGCTAGGCCGAGAGCTCATTCAATGTTCCAGAGCACGCCTCTCAAACAGATCCATCACATTGTATGGTGGTGGCGTGAGCAGTGTGAACAGTGAAGCACATACCATGGTGTCTAGAATGTCTTATACACAAGTAAGACGGGCCCGACAAACACACATCCCATCTGGCAAACACAGGCAAACATAGGCAGGCATGCGCCGAGCTGTTCAGAGATGGTAGAGTTGATTGGCTGGGGACGGGGAATTTGAATTAAAGTACAGTAGGTCTGAGAGCGTGGAGCTCCCCTGAATGATAGCCCAGGTTGCACGGCAAGGAGACATGTGAGGGTAGGCAAGGTAACCAGAGATAGCATTCTGGTAATATTATACTGAGCTCCTTAAAGGCCAACAAGCACTTTTTAGTAAAATACTTTTCAGTAAATGAATGCTTCCAGTTGAACATAATCTTGCTGCATTATCATTGCTCTCGTCATTGCTCTCGTCACTGCCCTGATTATTCCCTCATCATTATTCCTCTGTGGCTGGCTGCTTCCTTCTTTTGGATTTGTTGGCTCATTTGCTGCTCACTCCTGGCTGTTTACAATAACCAAGTTGCTTCGTTTCGTTGGCTGGCCTTACCCGGCACCTGCGTGGTCAATCCTTGCTAAACCAACGGAGCCCAGGGAAGAAAGAGCAAGGGAAGGGAAGGGAAAGGAACAGACCTAAGCCGTCCAAAGAAACCCCAGACCGTCCGGGCAATTGCAACACCAACCGACCGCTGTACCAGGCACTACCAGCCAAATACCACCACGCACCAGCCAATACCAATACCACAGGCTTGCACCCGTTCCAATCCCTCACGGTCTCCTGGCTCCTGGCGTGAAACTAATGAGGCACGCAACAACCACCAACTAACTCCCCCCCCACTGAAAGTCTGACCTCGCAACCACCCATCGCAACCACCATCCACCACCACCACGCCATCCACCACCACCACGTCCACCGCCCAACTCCTTCCGACCGCATTGTCGCAGTCAAAATTACTCTCGGCCTCGTTATACTCTATCTCAAAATACAATACTATTGTAAAACAGAGAATACCATCCTCACCCCCTGCGAAACACACAAAACTTCAACTACAAACGCAGAACATTTCTTTGACCTCGATCTCTTTCAGCCCACCACCCCTTCGTGACCCACCTCGAAAACACTGAGCAAAACCCTCCACTTTCTCACTTAGACGCCGACCATTCCCTCGTCCCACGAACCACACAAAATACCGACCGTCCTGTCTTGGGGTAGCCCCTCCGCGACCGCTCACTGATCACCTCGCTCCCCGACGAATGCCCTGAACTCGGGCGGCTATCCTCAATCTTCAATATGTCCTCCCCATGGAAGAACAACCAGCCCGAGGTCGTGGCCGACCGAGTCCTCAGGAGGGCTGAGGTTAGCAAGGTACGTTGCCATCACAACCCCTCCTCCATGAGAAAAAAATCTAACGTATCTTCCAATCCCAGATGGCACGCAAACTCCAGAACCGTCTAGCCCTCGCCCAATTCAAAGCCAAGCACGGCTGGGAAGACCTAACCCTCGACCTAATCGAGCCAAAAGTCGACGAACACCTGCGCCGCCAGCGCCCCTCCTCCGCCGGCGACATGCTCTCCGACACCTCCTCCAGCTCCGCCTCCGACTTCAACTACCCGCGCACAGTCCTCAGCTCCTCCCCCCTCAAAGCCCCCTTCTTCTCCGACGCCCTCGACTCCTCCAGCGGCAGCTCGGGACACAGGAAGCGCTCCTACAACGCCACCTTCCACAACCCCTCGCACTCCACAGCACGCAAGCGCTTTCGCTCCTCTCCCAGCGCCGGGCGCAGCATGTCGCAGAACCACACGTCGTGGAAGGACCAACACCAACTCTCGCAATCGTCTCCCATAAAGCCTCGGAAGCAACCCCACTTCACCACCTCTGCCGGCCCAAACCTCTCCTTCTTCCGCGGCGTCAGCGGCACAATCGCCGAGGACCACCCCTCCTCCGCCCACCCCTCCCTAGACTCAAACTCCGACTCCGACTCCGACCTCCTCCCGCTCCACTCCTTCAAACTCCCCACAAACACCAACAACATCTCCCGCTCCTCACCCCCCCGCACCCCTCCCCCGCGGCACCGCGCCATAACCCGGCGCACAACCACTACCACAACCGCAAACAACACCTCCTCCACCACCATAACCAACGGCCCCTCCCTAACCCGCAAATCCGGCGAAGAAGGCGCAGACCTCCTCCTCTACCTCGCCACCTCCCCCTCCCCCGCCCACCCCCGCTCCAACAACCGCATGCACCCCCCCCAAACGCCTCCCTCCAAACCCCTCGCCCTGCCATCCTCAATGATGACCACCCCCGGCGGGGGCCTCGGTCTCCTCTCCGCCTTCGGGGTCGGAGGCGGCGGACCGCACACACCGTCGCAGACATTTGATTTTGCGGATTTCGTGAATATCACGCCTAGTCCGGCGCAGGGGGCTTGGACTTCGACGCGGACGCCGGCTTCGGCGCTGAGGGAAGGGGGGAGGGGGGGGAGGGAGATGCCGACTAGTAGTCCGATGTTTGGGGTGGGAAGGGGGAGGATGGGGGGAGGCGGGTTGGGGATGGAGTTGGGGGGGGAGTTGCTTTCTTGAGAGGGCTTTGCTGTCTCTTCTCTCTCTCGGGTTCGGTTTCGGTTTTTATACCAGGCCCCGTCTTTGTTATGACAGAGGCAGGGGGTTTACGTTACGATTACACACACACTACACACAACTTACCAGTCCGCGCACTTGGTTTTTTTACTCAACTCGACTTTGGCTATCCCCTTTTTTGGAGCGCCTGGTGTCTCTAGGCGCAGTTCACTTTGGCTTGTGTTTTTTTTTGTATTGATTTTGCTCCGTTTTTTTTTGGTATATGGGCATCACGAACCGAGACTTAATGCATTTTTCTTCTTCTTCTTCTTCTTTTTATGTCTTTTCTGTTCCCTCTCACTCGCCTATAGGGGTTTGAGTCTCTTGGGTTAGGGATGTATCAACTGGGGCCCGACTGACCCTTTTTTTGGGGTATGGCGGAGGTGGTGGTGGTTGGTTTGTGGGTGTATGCATATACCTGCTCTTGCGATGTTTACACCCATACTCCCCTTTGAGGGAGGAATGGATGCGTGGTGTGTGGGCGCGATTGTTGGTGCCCTTGATGCGTGTGGTGTGCGTACAGTACAGCGTGGCATACATACATGGCGCGGTGCGTGGTGGTGTTAGTTAGGTTATCTGAAGAACCAATCCAATCAATCAATAAAATAATAAACAAACCTCCCATCGTGTGCGCGTGCATCCTCCCCTTCTCATCCCGCCGCATTTAATCCATTCCCATCCATACGTACAGTTGGGTTGGCTATCCAGCACACACACCTCAGACCTGGTTCCCGTTCCTGGTTCCCGTTTTAGTAAACACAATTTTTTTCCCACCAGCGCGGCCGGACCGCGTGAAATACCGCGTAAAGTACCGTTCCTAGCGTGTTTACGCGATGAGACTAAGCGGGATGGGGGATGGGACGTGTTCGGTTCGCGTTTTTAGCCGGCTAAGTGGTTAGAGTGGTATGTTGCGGCAGAGAGAGAGGGCGGCTACGTCATGTGATTGTAGTTGGTTGCGGAAAGTTGAATGTGTGTGAGTGAGTGAGAGCAGGATGGGAGATGTATCTGTACATAGGGGGAGGAGGGTTTTGAGGGGAACGATGTCATAACCAGGAACTCCAGATACGTGCGCGAGGTACAGGTATGTAATGTATTATATCAGCCAGCCACCAAGGAACCACCACCACCACCAGCTGTATCCCCAGCGTAGATGTGGTTGGCTGGGTGAGCAGGGTGAGCAGGATGAGTAACGCTGGACTTCTTCTTCCATGGGCAGTAGACACCACTTACTCCCACACTGCTGGGTTCGAAACACATACTCTCCTCTCGCTCGGCCTGTTGATAACCTCGAGCAGTCGCCGCAGACCTCCTTCTCTTATATGTGTTACTCACCACCTCACTCCGGCGGACGAGCCGTAGGTAAGGTGGTTGGTGTGATGTGCCCCAATGCTGCTTGTGATCCCATCGTGTAGTGAAGTGGCCGTTTGCAGCCTGCGTAACCGCGGGACGTTACATCAAGGGCCCAATCCCACCCACCTACCCCGAGCTTACGCCTACCCGTGCTTCTATGCCCGTGACTGACGCCCTGATCGAGCCCCTATACCCCTATACCCCTGACACTATCACCACCACCACCACCATCACCATCCAAGCACGCCCACCAAGAACCCAAAGAATCACAGGTCAAATCTCTCCATTCACCCCCTATCTACTCAACCTATCCCAATCCCACATACTCTTTAACATTTCCGTTCCTTCTCTCTCCCCATCCCCCACCCTAAAAGCCTCGTCTAGAAAAGTAATCCTCTCCCTATCCCCATCTCCTCCCAAATCTCCCCCCTCCCCGACAAGAACAGAATTGTATATACAAGAAACATCACCCCCCCCCTCCCATCTTCCCGTCTTCCCATCCATCGTGAAAACAAGGAAAGAACCCCCTATCGCTCTTCATACAACCCCCCCTCTCCCCTCCCCCCTCCTCAAGTCATCCCCCAGAAAATAAAAGAAAAGAAAAAATCCCAATATCGACGGCGCCTGTAAGTAGAAAAGTAAAAGAAATGAAAACGTATGAAAACAAGCGGAAAAAAAAGGCGGCCGTCGTCGTCCGAATTCTTATAAACATGACATAGCATGATCCCATCACTTCGTAACCCCCTCCCTTTCCCTCCCCTCCTCTCCCTTCCCATCCTCTCCCTGCCCCCTTCCCAATCCCCTGTGCAGGCAGGCATGCAGGCAGGCAGGCCCCCTCAAACAACCTCCCCCCCCTTCCCCTCCCTCTCCTCCCTCTCCCGATAAATCCTCTCCTTCATCGCCCTCGCCGCGAGAAGACAATCGATATACGTCCTAAACTTGACTATCTCCCGCAGCAAATAGCTAGACTTGCGCTCCCAGTTCGCCATAGCGCGCTGGGCGTTGGGGGCGCGTGGTGTGAACTATTTCGTCTGTTAGCTTTTATTCCCCATCCATGTGTCCTGTACACAACTCCGCTAACAAATTTCACACGCACGCACAGTCGAGAGTGTAGTGGTGGTAATGGCGGTGATGGGAGTGAAAAGGTGGGAAAGAAAAAGGGCAAAAACCCACAGCCAACATCATCCCCCCCCTCAACCGATTATGCCCCACCAACTCCCCCTCCACCCCCCTAACATACCCCTCCAGCGCCCCCAACTGCTCCCCCTCCTCCAGACAACTCGCCCTCATACTCTGCGTCGGCGGCGCCCATTCCGAGATCGTAATCTTATCCCCCGGCAGCCTGGCTTTGAACCCCCCCGCGCCCTGATCAAGACTACTCCTAAGACTACTCTGGAGACTCGGGCGGGGGCCACTTATACTCGCCGCTCGTCCGCCGCCCATAACTCCGCCGGAGGCGGTGGTCGTCATACTCGACCCCGTTCCGGTGGTGGGAGGAGAAGTCGGGTGAGCATCTTGGATGGCGGAGACGAGGGAGTTATTAATAACAGCATCGCTCCATCCATACTCAATATTACTAATCCCCCCCACCAGCGGGTGATTCGACAACCGCGCGCTCCAGTAATTAGCCGTACTCACAAACTCCTTGACAATCTCCGGCGTCCCAACCTGGAAGAGATGGACCGCCCCCGTCGGCAGACTGAGGGCGAAGACATGAGGGCGCGCTTTCGAATATCCCGGGCTGGGGAGGGTACTAGCAATCGTCTGGCGGAGTAAAAAGCTGCCCAGATTCTCCGCATTATCCTGCCAATTCCCCCCTCCCACAACCACACCAGCTCCCGTGGCACGAGACGACGATTTCTGTCTAACAGACTTCGACGAAAACGAGAAGAGTGACATATACCCCTTCTCAATGACCACGAAAACCTCGGCCCAATTGCGGTCTTTCGCTTTCTTGTCTGCAGCCTCAAGATGGTGTTTATGCTTGACGATCCCCTCCTTCGCCCAAGGCGCACCATGGAGTTCTAGACTCTCATCTTCCAGCAGCGGCGGCGTGACCCTAAGATCCTCTCCCTTCCCATCCGCGCTGCCTACGTGCTCTTCGCGAATAATCGCCTGGCTGAGGGCATTCGCAAACCCAATGCTTTGCTGATAGTCGCCCTGCGGATAATTCGAGTCCAGCGAGTTGACAGATAACATACTCGTCTGCGTCTTCCCCAGCGAATATTTACTCCACGTACTAGAACTCTGCGACGGACTCCAGATAGACGACTGATCATCCAAACTCGTCCTACTCGACCCCATAGTCGAGTGCGGATACACCCTCGGCCGCGAGCGATGCTTATTCGTCCACTTCCCCGTCCCCAACCTCACCGCATCCGCCGTCCTCCCCCTCGAGAAACTCATCGATTCAGAGCCCGCTTTGCTAACGATACTCGGCGTCCTCCTGAGCTTATTAGTCCCAAACACAGATAAACTACTCTGCGACGCCTGCTGCAACCTCGGCTGCTCCGCCGGCGCGCCGAACAGCGGGAGGCGCTCGCTACGAATCCCGTTATAGAATTCCTTAAGCGCAATCTCCACCTGTCCCTCCCACGCCTTCAGCGTCCCCTGGAACGGCGCGCGCACGAGGGGGCCACAATCATCCGCGATGCTCTGCTGATTCAGACTCGTGACACTCGGCCCCATAGAGCCAGGGCGTAACGATTTACCCGGTGGTCGCAAAGGAAGTTGTTTCTCCGGTTCAAAAGCATTGACCTGGTCCCGTAGCGCGCGCATGTCGCCGCTGAGATCGTGACGCAGCTCGTCTTGGGGCTCTGGGACTTCGAATTTAGGCGACAAGATCGTAGGTCGCGAGGGCTCGAAGGCCTCCGGTGCAGCGTCGGCGACGACGCGGAGGATGGTGGGGATGGTGTTTTTGACGAATTGGCTCTTTGTCATCTTCGACTCGATATCCGCCATATGCAAGTCGGTATTAAGCAGTAAAATAGAGTAGCAGATCGTATGCACCACATCCGTAATCTTAAACCCATGCTGCGGATTACACTGACACCACCTCGTCGCAAAAGTATCCAGAATGCGATCAACCTGCTGACTCTCCGCCCTCAGCACAAGCCTATTGCACAGCGCGCGCAGCGCCCCGAGGATATCCATATCCTTAAAATCGTACAACTCCATATAAGCAAGCAGCGTGCGCCTTCTAATCGCCCCATCCTCCCCGAGCCACGCAGCCGCCTTTGATTTCTGGATAAAGTCCTCATTCCCATCGTAGATCTTCTTCGCCCTCTCCCAATCTCCCGTCGTGGGCTGGATCTGCTCCACCGCGCTCGCTGGCTCGGAGGAGGAGGAATACGCATCTTTCGTCGTTGGGAGAGTCATGCCCTCACCACCGGCAAGACTAGTAGCAGAGTGAAACACAGCAGGGCTGGACTCACTACTCTCCACCCCCTTCATTCCCTCCAACGGCAAGGAGATACTAGACGTCTTCTCCGCATCCTGCACCGCCGCTCTCTTCCCCCTAACCGTCCCATCATTATCAGACGCCTCGTCCTTCTTCGACTTCGGCGACCCCCCCGACGTCGGGTAGAGAGATAACATCGGATTCTCCGCCTTCCTCGCCGGCTGCCTCTTCGAGTACTTCTGCTCATACTCCGCCACGAGCGCCTTGTCCCTCGCCACCGAGTTGGGCGAGTGCGCCATGTCCCTACTAGCCGGATTGGCCTTGACCGTCAGCGTCTGCGACACGATCCGGTTCCCCTCCTTGTCATTATCGCTGTTGTCCTGGAGGAAGGTCCTATCGAGCTCCTTCTCGCTGTCTGTGCCAAGCTGGCTCTGCGATGTGTTATTCCTCATCAACGGCGCGCGTCTGGGTTCGACATCGCGACGACCAGGATTGACAGATCGGATCGTCGCGCTCTTATCCGGAGTATACCCCGGCGAGAACCCAGTAGTCTCCTCAATACTCTCATCATCCTCACCATTCCCATATCTTCTACCCTCATCATAGTCATCCCACCTCGGCGGCTGCGTAATCGGGCTATTGAGGTACTGATTCATAACCTGCCTGAGCGAGCTCGTCGGGCTAGCAAGATCCTGTCCCACCTCCTGATCCCTAACCAGCACAAGCTGCAGCGGCATCGCAGGCACCTCCGGCTCCGAAACTGACTTCTTCCTGCGCTTAAAGAACGACGACGGTTTCTTGCTTATAGCTTTCGGCGCCTCCTTTTGCGCTCGCGGCGCTGGCTGTGGAGATGGAGCCGGGTATCCATGCGCGGTCCGCACTCTCTCAGCGGCCTGATTCTGGTATTTATTGCTGGGAGGCCTCTCCATAGGGTCCCCCGATATAGTTGACCCAGGAGACGACACAGAGCCAGAGCTAGCTGCACCGGGTGTATTCCCCTTCGATCCAAACACCCTCCTAAAGAACCCAGGCTTCGAAGCACTCGTAGGCGCCGTGGCATTCTTGACCTTGCCATACGCAACCAGCGGCGCAGGCGCAGGCTCCTCCTTCTTAAACGCCGGCATGGCCGGCATGGCCGCGAGCCGCCGATTCTCATCCAAGCCATTGTTCATCGGATTGCCCTGTCCATGTGTCGTCTCCGTACGCTTCTGGTATAATGTTTTCGGCACACGACTACTCTGCTCGCGTTGTAAATGTCGAGTTGTCGGAGACGGCGTGCTAATGTCGGCGGTATACACCCCATTCGGCGTAAGCGGCCTCTGTCGTCTCGGCCCAACAGGCACCGTCGGCGTCGGCGCCGCATCGTAGATATCGTACGGCTCCAGCTCCTCCACCGGCGACGAGTGAGTCCTCTGTCTCTGTATCGGCCCCATCTGCGCCTCCTGCCCATAGTCATCGAAACTCGACGCGCGGCCACGACCATACCCCGACGCCCACCGCTGACTACTCCCCGCCTGGGACGAGTGTCCCATATCCGAACTGGAAACACTACTATCCTTACTCTCTTTGCTCTCCCTCGGATGCGCCCCCCGACTCTGCAGCGCCTGCCTCGGCGTCCCCACCGACCCGCTATTACTCGCGTGATGCCTCCCCGTCGTCGTAGTCGTATAATTCGAACTACTATTGCTCCTCCGCGTCCTCGTATACTGACTCGACGCCCTACTCGCCGCATCATGGTCGAAATCCTCACTAAACGAATGTCCATGTCCTAACTGCCTCCCCCCATTCCCCCTTCGCATCTCATATCCCGCATACCCATCCTCCTCCTCCGCCCCAAACGAACTATACAGCCCCTCTCCTCCTCCTCCTCCTCCCGGGACCCCAAACCCACCAGCCCCTCCCTCGCCGCCCAGCGAAAATTGGTCCAGACTGAGCAGCATATTATTCACCAACGAATCCCGTGTGACCTGTTCAGGGGCCAGACTCAGATCATGCGAGTGCCTCTCCCCGTCTGCGCGTCTCGCCTGTGGTGACGGCCTCGCGAAATCAACAGGTGTGCTGTCGTCGAGGAAGGTCTCCCGCGGAACTGCAGCGGAGGATGCAGATGTGGTGTTGTCCCCCCTCTCCCTAAGCGCCCGGCGGGAACGTGTGCCTGGTGGCGTGCGAGGGGGGGAGAGGTTGGGGTCGCGCGGCGCGCGGTAGGCGCTCGTGTTGCTGGGTGTTGTGTTGGTGTTTAGGGTGAGGGTGACGCCGGCGACGCGGCGGGAGGGTGAGGTCGGCATGTTGTCGTAGGCGTCCATTGTGGTGAGTGAGCGATTGAGATCCCCCTGGGGGGGAGTAGGGGGTCGTGATCGGGTGGCGGGTGGCGGGTGGTAGTGGGTTGAGTGTGTTTCCTCAATGGGGTGCGATGTGATGGTGATGAGTCTCAACGGCGGTGATGGGTCGCCATATAGGGTTGTCAGTGAGCGCCCGGAGACTTTTTGTTGGTGGGTTGGGGGCGTTGATTGGAAAGGGAGAATGTGTGAGGGTGGAATGGATTGGTGTTTCTACTTTCAGTACTTTCGTTTGGGACGGTGCGATCGGCGGCCACATGGCATGGTGGGAGGTGGAGACGGAGAAACGTTTGTACAGAGGGAAGGGAGATACTGTAGTACAAGCGACACCAATAAGCCCGAAGCCTGGTAGTAGAATGGTAGTAGTAGAATGGTAGCAGACGGGAAGTTGTTGGTGGTAGCACAACGGGCAATTTTAACCCAAAAATGTATAGCAGATGAGTGTCTCACAAAAAATTAGGATTGGCAGTTGGGGCATGATTTTAGTAGTAGGGTTCAGTAGGATTCAGAAGGGTTCAGAAGGGGTTCACTTAGAATCAGGCGCGTACAAGTACGTGATTGTATATTCCGAGATGTCCTACCTATTAATGTCCTACAGTCCTACAGTCCTACAGTCCTACAGTCCTACAGTCCTACAGTCCTACCGTGAGTTGTCCTACAACGAGTTGCAGATGTTGAGTTTAGTACCACCACCCACCACTCTACGCGTAAAGTATGTGCAGCCGCCAGTACAGCACACCATAATCTATCGCCCGCCCCCTCCCCCCCCGTTATCCTAAAGAAAAATCAGGGGTTCTTCCCTCCCTCTTCACTCCTACACGGGTCCTTACCCTACCCGTCAAATCTCCCCCCCTCCCTCCTCCAGGCACGGCGGTACTAACTTTCCGACTCCTGCATCACACACACACCCACCCACCCGAAACGCCGTCTGTCTCCTCTAGTCGCCTCAGCCCGTCCATCTCTTGTCTGTATCGACCTGTGATAGGTCAGCGAACTGCATCGATTTAGTCCAGTAGTGGCAAGGGGAACAGGTTTTAGGATGGGGAGAGGGGATTCAGGTACGGCCAGGTACGGGGAGGCAGGCACGGGTCTTTGATTGCGCTAGGTGGATGGATGGTACCTTGGGATGCAGGCATTTTAGTACTAATCGTAAGTCCAACCCTCCACCTCCATCTCTATTCTATGCCCACCCAGCCGAACCCAAACTTCAGCTCTCCCTACATACTGTACTATACTGTACTATACTGTACTATACTGTACTAAATTCACTAAATTCACTAAATTCTTACTGCATCCCTCACCACACCACTAGAACAACCGCTAGAAGCCTTTCCATCCAGCACATCCACCACCCTCACAACCACCATCACGCACCACAACCACCATCACAACCACCACCACGTCCACGTCCACGTCCACGTCCACACGCGCACCACTAACAACCGCCCACCGTAAACCCCCGTAAACCCCAAAAAACCAGGCATCCATCCCCAAGCATCCCATGAACCCCCCCCCCCCCATCCGCAACCTCAAACAGCAAACCCGTCTGGGCGCACAAGTTCAAAACACGCCATCCATCGCACTGCAGACAACATCTAGACATGCACTTTCCACAGCCTTGCAGATGTTAAATTACTATCTCCTCACTCACTCATTTGCTGTACATACACATACACACATCATCGGCGCCGTACACATACATACATACAAAATCGTGCAGTACGACTTACCGTATACACGAACATCGTCCACCGCACACACCTCCCCACGAAACAATTCCCCCCCCCCCCCCCCCCCCCCCATCTCCCGATTCCCGTGCCAATCAATCAACCGCCACATCAATCGATCGACGATGGACAGCGCATCGACGCCTTCCTCCCTGCCTTCCTCCCTGCCTTCCTCCCCGCCACCCTTTCTGTCCCTTCTTGTCCTCTCATCTCTAGTATCCGTCTAATCCGGATACCAATCTAAGACATAATCCCTAATCCATCTCCTGTCGCGCAGGCCACACTGGGCCCATTAATCGCGCACCCTCTCCAACACTCCAACACTCCAACACACACCATTCCCTTAACACAGCACACACCACACCGCATCGTAGCACACCGCACCGCAGGAGCGCGACGGGTAGGTAGTCCACCCGCGACGACCCGCCGCCTTCGTCCCGCGTAGCTCCCCTAGCTCGCTCTACTAGTAAACAGCTCACCACTACCCCTACCCCCTTCCATAACCCCCTGCATCAACCCCTCCCCTCCAAACCCC